>SKCR01014122.1:0-56719 GCA_019454045.1 Zanthoxylum bungeanum | reverse complement strand
CCTTATATGGTATTTTGTCCATTTTAGTCCGAAATTGATCCAATCAATTTTGAATGATTCGAAATCATTTCTAAGATGAACTTAGCATGTTCAAAACATCAAAACACCAAAAGCCACAAAATCCCCAAATTTCCTTACAAATGCCGTGAGCTCCATTTGGAGGGCAAATTGACCATTTGGTCATTTCATGTCTCAAAACTCATCTAAATGAAATCCAATCAACATGAAACTTTGCATGCATCATATACACACCCAAATGCTCAACATATCTCAAAAGCCCCAAATTTTGAATAGGTTATAAACCCTAATTTTTCAATTTCCACAAATTGGGCAAATTAGGCCATTTACAATAAATCAAATGTTTCAATCATCAATCTTTCAACTAATTCAAGTCTCAACACAATGAAACAACTCAAGATCAAATCTAGGTCATTTAAGAGTGGGTCAACAACTCTAGAATAGCAACATGGTTTCATAAACCTTAAAAGAATACATATAACTACACTAGTTACACTTTTTGTTCATCATACATGCTCAACACTTTTAAACAAATTTCCATCATCAAAAACCACAAGAAATAAAGAAAAGAATAACTTAAGAAACTCATGAGAGATAGCCTAGATCATAAGGAACAAATTCCTTTCTAATAGCAAGTTTAAGAAACTTACAAAATCCAAGCTTTTCTTTAGGTTTTTCTTTTTCTCCTTCACTTTCTTTCTTTGTCTTTCTTCAATGGAACTTTGTTTTTGGTAAAGTGTATTAGGTTAAGTGAAATGAAAAATGAAAAACAATTTATATGTGTAACAATTACACCTTGGCCGAAATTCATGGCCAAATTCAAGAAATTGTAATTTCAATTTAATTTCAATTATCATTAAATCAACTTGCACAAATATCATACAAACTACTTTATTAGATATTTATTTAAAGTCAACAAAGGCAACTAATGTCATTTACTTTAATTATCCTAACATAAGATATTTATATTTTAATTAATTTAATCATTTAACAATTAAATAATTAATTAATTAATCAAATACAAATATATTAAATATATGTATAATATTTACATTAAATATTAAAAACATATATTCATTTAGGAAATAAGTCAAATAACTCATTTGACTATTAATTAATGTGTATTTAAATTAATCAAGTATTAAATGTAAATACACAATAATTAAGTAAATGACTATCTAGTGTCTTTAGCATGTATCTTGCGTTTAACCATTAAACGACTTTATAAATAATCAATATTATTTATTTATGTTGCTCTAGTGCTCAACGAGTATGTTTCATTATTGAGACTCTCTAGGTTCAGGTATATCCGTCACGAAATCAAATTTCATGTCCATAATCTATCCACCCGTAGATTATGACGATCACGGATAATCTCGCTAAACCATACAGGTCGAGGTCATCGCAAATGTATAATTCCTCCGTCACAGGTATCCGGATAAATCCCAGAGATATAGATGTAAACGTCAAATCTCTATCGGGACTATCCAGTCGACTATTCTATTAGCAATCTCAAAAAGAATGTTTATAACTAGCTTCTAAACTTACCACGGGCCCATGGTTTTATCTGATTGCTAATCATATGGACTACCTATGCTCTGGTACACAGAACTGACGGATCCTATCTTGATACACATAGGACACCCTGAGGATCTATCTACACCCAACGAACAGGCGGAGGTCTGATCTAAATAGATCGGTGACGTAACTGCCGTCAAAGTGTAGAAGATGTCTCATGTGCCCACAATGGCAGCTCAAGTCTAAGAATCACAAGTGCTACTCAACCCAAGAAGATTCTTATTGACGCTGGTGTACCATCCATTAAGAATCTTCGGTGAGTCGTTCAGTGTTTATCCACTATAAACACCTACACGTCTATACTAGTCTCCAAGACTTATGGTTCATTGAGAAACCATTGGAATCATATATTCCAGTACACGACATGTACCGGTCTCAACGGGTTTACTATACTGACCAAGTAGTGTAAACCTTGACCAGGAACTGTCTGAGAATGACAACGTCATGATACGACTCAATGTCCGTTGCGACGCTTTTGCAACTGTATCATGACTAATCATTCTAGGGTCATTACGTCTTTACCATATAAAAGATTAGATTATATTATAGAAACTGCATATATTATTACTAATAATAATGTTTTACAGAAGTATTTAACAAAATACAACCGGGAATTGGCGCTCTGAGCACCAACCCCTACAAAATCTCCCACTTGCTCTAGTGCCAATATCGATTGTATCTAATACCCATCGACTCCACGTGTTTATCAAATAACTTCGGAGGTATGGCCTTCGTCAGCGGGTCTACTACGTTGTCTTCACTCGGTACCTTGCACACGACAATATCCCCTCGCGACACGATCTCTCGAATGATGTGGTACTTGTGTTCCACATGCTTCGACTTCTGATGCGCCCTCGGTTCCTTTGCTTGCGCAATGGCTCCAGTATTATCACAGTATAACGGAATCGCATTCTCGATACTCGGGACAACTCCCAATTCTGTGATAAAGTTCTTTATCCACACAGCCTCTTTTGCAGCTTCAGAAGCTGCAATATATTCCGCCTCAGTGGTGGAATCAGCTGTAGATCCCTGTTTGGAACTCTTCCAACACACTGCACCTCCGTTAAGGGTAAAGACAAATCCAGATGTAGACTTTCTATCATCGGGATCCGATTGGAAATCAGAGTCTTTATACCCATTAACCTGCAGTTCGTTTCCTCCATATATAATCAACTTATCCTTAGTACCTTTAAGATACTTTAGGATATGTTTAATGGCCATCCAATGGTCATTACCTGGATTGGACTGATATCTGCTAGTTACGCTAACAGCGAAACTAATATCAGGCCTCGTACATAACATGGCATACATTATGCTACCCAAACACGAAGCATAAGGTTGGTTAGACATTCTAACCTTCTCATCTTCTGTTTGAGGACACATCTTCTTAGAAAGATGAATCCCATGTCTGAACGGTATGTTTGCTGTCTTACAGTTACCAAAACTATACCGTTCCAAGATCTTATCTATGTACGTTGATTGGGATAACCCAATCAGCCTCCTTTGTCTATCTCGATAGAGTTTTATCCCTAAAACATAGGAAGCTTCTCCTAGGTCCTTCATGGAGAAATTCTTACAGAGATATGCTTTAACGCTTTGTAACATTCCTAAATCATTCCCAATGATTAGGATGTCATCAACATACAGGACTAAAAATACGACCATGCTCCCACTGGCCTTCTGATACACACAGGATTCTTCCGAATTCTTAAGAAAACCAGACGATCTGATAATCTCGTCGAATCGAAGATTCCAACTTCGTGAAGCTTGTTTAAGTCCATAAATGGACTTCTTAAGCTTACAAACCATACCCGAGGTTTGGCTGGATGTGAAACCTTCCGGCTGTTCCATATAGATTTCTTCATCAAGAAACCCATTTAGAAAAGCCGTTTTGACATCCATTTGCCAAATCTCGTAGTCATGATACGCAGCTATATAAAGCAAAATCCGGATAGAATTAAGCATTGCCACCGGCGAAAAAGTTTCATCGTAGTCGACGCCAGGTCGCTGCGTGTAACCTTTTGCTACCAGTCGGGCCTTGTAAGTTTCAACCTTACCGTCAGGCCCGCGCTTCCTTTTGTAAACCCATTTACAACCGATAGGAACAATTCCTTCGGGAAGCGGAATCAAGTCCCAAACTTGATTTTCATGCATTGAATCTATCTCGGATTTCATGGCACTTTGCCATTTCACGGAGTCGATGTCCAACATCGATTCTCTATAGGTGAAAGGATCGGTCTCTTCAACTAAGAGAACATCCAGACTCTTTTCTTGTATCAAATACAAGCGTTCAGGAGGTCTAGATACCCTTTCCGACCTACGGAGTGTGTGTGTTGAAGGTCCTTCATCTACTTGAACTTCAGGTTCCTCGTTGGTTCGTTGTTTTCAGGTTGGACTTCATCAAGTTCAACCCTTCTATGATCACTACCTTCTGACAAAAATTCTACTTCTAGAAATTTTGCGAAGCGAGCTACGAAGACATTTCGATGCTCGGTATCATAGAACAGATATCCCCTCGTATTTGAGGGATATCCAACAAACCTAAACTTTTGCCCTCGAGGCGAAAGCTTACTTTGCTGAGTCACCCTGACATAGGCAGGACAACCCCAAACCTTAATATAATTAAGATTCGGTCTCCTACCGAACCATATCTCATACGGTGTCGTAGGAACAGCCTTTGAAGGAATCTTATTCAAAAGATGTGCGGCTGTTAAGAGACAGTAACCCCATAAGTAATAGGGCAAATCTGTGAAACTCAACATCGATCGGACCATATCCAATAAAGTCCGATTTCTCCTCTCAGATACTCCATTGTGCTGTGGGGTACCTGGAGGAGTATATTGAGCGAGAATCCCATTCTCCTTCATATAATCCATGAACTCACCACTCATATATTCGCCGCCTCGATCTGATCGAAGGCATTTAATATATTTACCAGTCTGTTTTTCTACTTCATTTCGGAACTCTTTGAACTTTTCAAAGGTTTCCGATTTATGTCGCATCAAATAGACATAACCGTACCGTGACAAATCATCGGTAAAGGAAACAAAGTATGAATAACCACTGTGAGCAGTTTGACTTAGTGGACCACATACATCAGAATGTACGAGTTCCAGTAAGTTAGTGGCACGGTGTCCAACACCAGAAAATGGGGCCTTGGTCATTTTACCCTGAATACAGGATTCACAAGTTGGATAGGATTCAATGGTAAGTGTAATACCTTTAAAAAAAAAAAAAAAAAAAAATTGTTTGGCTATAAAAGAAAAATGTGTGGGGGATGAATGATTTCATTTTCAATTTCTTTCTCTCTCTCCTAATTTTTCTTTCTCTTTCTTCTCTCACTCTCTCACAACTGAAACTTCAAATTGCCGCCGCCGCTTCACCGCCGTCCATCAGCCACCACGCGCCGGACCATCAGAAATCTGCCGCCGTAAGATTTCCAGCGCCACCAAGATCGACGTCATAGGACGCCGGACGCGCCGCCACTCTCCGCCGGAAGTGAGCGATTCTTCGCCGGCTTTTCAGCATTTTCCGGTCACCTCCGATCACTTCTGACCGCCACCTCCGGCGAGTGAACACTTTTCAGGCCGAGATCTTTCCAACGCCGGTGGTCACGTCCCGATCCGACATCGTTTGGGTTGTTTTCCGTTTTATATCTACCGGTAATTCGAGATTTGTACTGGAACTTGAGATCCGACCGTTGGATCGGCGATCCGATCGCATCAGATTGTTGCTCTCGATTATACGAGCATTTTGGTATATTTTTTCACCGTTGAAAGTTTCTGGTGGTGGGGCCCGCTTTTTAGTTGTGGGGCCCGATCTTCGTTGTGGGGCCCACTTTCCTCGTTAAGCGTATCAGCAAGTTCCGAAGCCGTCGCTGTGATCCTTGAGAGGTTCACTGACCATTGGATCTTTCTTTGAGAGATTTGGAGATCGTTGGAGCTCGGTATGTAATTATTACCGTTTTGGGGGTGTAAATGATAGAATTGGAAAGTTTTGGATATAATTGTAAATTTGCATAATTAAGAGGGTAAAACTGTAAAACCTGCTAATTAGGGATTAAATAGTAATATTTAAGAATCTTAGGACTATTTGGGCGTATCGGGAAAGTTTATGGGTAAAATCGTAATTTTGGATAAATTGAGAGACCTGATCGTAATTTTACATTTTTCAGATTTTTAGCGAGGATTAAGGGCTTTTGCATGGATAGAGGTAAGTACACTCTGTGGTGATTCTCTTAACATTTGTTTGATGATTGATGGTTGTTGTGTGAGTTGGTAAATATATATATAAATATATATTGGCATTATCATATATATATATATATTGTTATATATATATATTTTCATATTTGTGAGATATTATATTGAGATATTGAAAGCATGATAATATGAAATCATGATTGATTGAGATGAGATTTGTGGATTGGATGTGAGACGTGATTGTGTGGATGATGTGTGTTGTTGTGATATGCTGCCGGGTTTGGTGTAATAGTGGTCGAATTGAGATGAGATGAGATGTGATGATACATCAGATGAGATGAGATGATAGAAAACCTTGGGAGTTGTCATTGAGGTACACTCCTACTGGTTTTGATATGGGGGAGTACGGGGGCTTCCTCTGAGTATATTTTACTCACATTTTACGAGTTGATATGGTTGGAAACCTTGGAAGTTGTCATTGAGGACTCTTCCATTGGTTTTGATATGGGGGAGTACGGGGGCTTCCTCATTGAGTATATTTTAGACCTCTGTTATACTAGACCCGGAGTGGCAGCTATGTTTGATGGATGGTTGTATTGTTGAGGGATGATTGTTGTGATGACATTATATGGTATTTTCATATATTGTATTATAATATAATATTATATATTATATATATATATATATATATATATATATATATACATATATTTATATGTGTTCGTTGGAAATTGATTAAGAAATCGGTAACTTGAGAACATAATGATGAATACTAATTTGAGATATAAATTGTATATTCATACTATGAATTGAAATATTGAGTATTATGTGATATTGAGATAAGTTGATGGATGAAATGAGATGAGATGTGTTGTATTGGATGATGTATGAGATTATTGTTATACTACCGGATTTAGTATGATAATGGTTGGAGATAGATGTGATGAGACATCAGGTGGTTTGAGATATTGATAAACCTTGGAAGTAGTGATGAGACACTCTTCCATTGGTGGCGAGTTGGTGGTAACCCTTGGGAGTTGTGATGAGATACTCTCCCATTGGTTTTGATAGAGAGGGAAACCTTGGGAGTTGTGATGAGGTACTCTCCCATTGGTTTCAATCCATTATTATACCGAATCCGGATAGCAAACCTTGATTGATTGAGATGTGCTGTTGTGAGTATGTTTTGTCTGAGTTAGTTGTTATATATATAATTATATATATTCATATATATATATTTATATTTATTATATAATCTTATTTTGTTGGTGAGGTCTTGTTGAGAGAATGAGTGCTTACTTGCTGAGCTTTTTAAGCTCATTCCCCTCTTCCCCCAAACATTTCAGGTAGTTCGCAAGAATAGCAGGAGCAGTACCAGATTGGGATCCACGTGCCACAGTTGTATTTTTGGGGTTGGTCCAGACATTCGAGTCGTCATTTGCATTTTCTTTGAGTCTTGTGTTGTAAACCATAAAAGTTGTGTATACTTTATGAGTTTGTAATTCGTGATGTATTATTCGTGTGTTTGTATTGGTTGTTTTGGCATATAGAGTGCTCGAACTGAAGTTGATCGCGGACCTCTTTCTAGGGTTGGGCCCGCCCTAGGGAGGGGGTCGTGACAGATTTGGTATCAGAGCTTAGGGTTTTAGGTTCTGTAGACACGTTGCATTAGATGGGGGTATTAAAAGGGTAGTTTTGTGTCTGTAGAAAAATGTCAGGATGTGGCCGTGGTACTGGTACTCAACGTGGGAGAGGGATTGTTTGACGATATGCGGGAATGACGTGTAATAGTGTAGAGAGACCTCACACTCGGCCGATAGATCTTGAAATTGTTATAACTTATTTGGTATTCATCCGATTGTTGAGGATAACAAGGAGCTTAGACTTATACCATCAGTAGTTTCGACAATTGTTCTTTTCGCTATTTCTGTAGTTGTGTCTGACGTGATTTCCACAGTGGTACCTAATGTGAATTTGTTGTCGTAGTTATACAATCGTCGTGAGTGAGTAAGTCGAAGACATTAGAATTTCGGTGTTTGAGAAAGAAGGAATAAGAGTTTATTGACACTTTTGTTTAAGCAAACAAATGCTATAATACCAAGCAGCAACAAAATATAATATTTATGATTTCATTATGGAATATAACAACTTGGTTGTGTTGCTAGGACAGGATCATCTTCGAATTGGTAATCTTCCCATTGGCGTTTCGCACTTAGAGACATTGGAATGAGGCCGTCGATGACTTGGATTTCGAGACTGTCGGGAAACTTGATTTTATTGTAACCTTGGACGATACTTCTAGATGACTCTTCGATAGTAGTGAAGAGTTGCCAAGCTCTATCATTGGTATTGCTTTCTAGGCTTCGACGGACTGAGTCTGCGGAGAGAGCTCTAAGATCACAGGATTGACGAAAGGTAATATCTGCTGGGAAAATATCATCGTATCCATAGTAAGCTCTAAGCTTTGGTCTAGATGGCCAACTACTGAGTCTCCAATTAGTGAGTTGATGTGATGGTATGATTCTTATTAAATGAATTGGGTGATAAATAAGTGAATAGTCGTCTGACCATTCTGGAGTAATGGTTTCGATCCAGACAGTAATACTTTTGTGGCGTTGATACCAACGATATAAGATATTACTGACGAAGGGAGGAAGCTCACTTAGGATGGCTTCTGAGATACCAGGATAGTGGGGATGGATTGGACTCGGTCCAAGGATAAATCCATTTAGGAAACCAAGTTCAAATAAGGTGCCGAGACTCCATTGGCAATGATTGAAGAAATCCTGACTGTTGATAAAAACTGTGGAATGGAATCTGTGATACCCACAGTGAACAATCGCAGAATTATTTTTGTATTGGATTAAACCATCTGTTTTTCCATTCCAAATGGTTCTAAGAATGAAACACCATCTCAAGAAGTTTGTAGGAACTCTTGCCATGATATCCAATGCAATCTCTTTGGGCAGAAGAGCGGATGGAGCTTCATTGAGACAATTGTAGATGTCTCTCCTAAGGTCTCGAACATATTTAGAGTCTATAATTGCACGATCAGCGACTGGCCATTTACAAAGCTTTTGGTATATTACTTTAGCTCTGGCAGATTTTGAACAGGGATTAGGATTGGTAGATGAGGATGCCATGAAAGAAATTTGAGTAATTCCATAAGAACTTATGCATTTCTTTATAGGGGTGATAGCAATAATTTCTTCGTGAAAAGACGTTTTCACAGTGTCCATGCATAATTGGAAGGGATAATAATTGTCGTGATGATTAGATGTAAAGCAGATGTATGAGGGACATACAAATCCTCTTTTTGGTAGTGGGAATCTTAAGTTGGTGGATTTTGCGTAAACTGCTAAAAGCATTTTACAGTTGTTGTCTGAGCGGGACCCTTAGGTGGAGCCTTTTCCTTTGGAGACAAGATAGTTGGTTCGTAAGTTATAGCACATGTTAGAATAATGATAATAATTGGAAGCATTATTCATATGATGGTGAGTGTGAGATGTATAATGATCGTTAGAGTTTGAATTATGTTTCCATTCAGAAATATCTGAATTTTGGTGATAGATACGTTGAATGAAGTTTCTAAGTAACTATGGTTGTACTACTGATTAGTATTCAGAAAAGATTAATGAAGTTACTGATACAATAAGTGAGAAGAATGTGAGTTAATTTTTGAACGTTAGACGAGAATGTTCGAGGAGATGACATTGGTATGTTTGACTTTTGAATTGTTCAATAGTGGGAGTATTCTTGACTATATAAAGGTTCGACCCACACCGTTAGATAGAATTACTATAGCACAAGGCGGTTTGACCAATATGGAAGATTGGAGAGCAGAGATTGTGAGGAATGGGGACTACTACTTTCAGATTGAGTTCTGAGAATGTATAATTATTAATGATAAAGTCGTGATACCATATATGAGAAAGCTCAAGTGGGAGATCCGGGGTGAGACGTATGATGATCCTTATTACATGAAAATTGAGAGCACTAAGATGTACCAAGAGAAGACTTAATGGTGGTTGGGAATGAAGGAGAGATTTAAGTGGTTATACCTCGGTGTTTAGTTTGTCAGTAGGATAAAGGAGAGCGTCAGCATCTAGTTGGATTACTCCAGTCTTCACCTAGACCTGAGTGGCCATGGGAAATATCGTGATGGATTTTGTGGTATGGTTGTCGAGGACGCGGTATGGTTATGATGCAATTTGTGTAGCAGAGAATCGATTGTATAGGTCTGCTCACTTTTTTTTTAGCGATTCGAGTGACGTGGGGACCAGATAGACTAGTGATATTTAGTTGTGGAACAGATTGTACGATTACATAGTGTACCCTTATCGATTGTATCGGATAGAGTTCTCGGCTTTACTTCTTATTTTCGGGAGAGTTTCTAGAAGACTATCGGATCAAAGATTTATACGAGCACCTCATTCCAGCCTCAAACAGACGGTCAGTCAGAGCGGACTATTCAGATGTTAGAAGATTTGTTGAGGTTGTATGTTGTGACATAAATGGGAGTTGGGAGTGAACATTTGCATTTGATCGAGTTTGCTTAAGTATATCTTTTTGACTATAATCGACATAACTCCATTTAAGGCTTTACGAGAGAGGCGATTTAAGATTTTTGTTGGTTGGGGCGAAGTTGGAGATGGACAGATTCTTGGCTTAAACTGGGTAGATATGACATTTGATAGGATCAGGTTGATCCGAGCGAGACTGTTGGTTGAGTAGAATCAATAGGAAAGTTTTGTGGAATAGTCATCACATTCAGGATACGACTTGGGAAGTGTAACATGATTTGAAGGAGAAATACCCAGAATCATTTGAGGATTGAGAAATTTCGGGGACGAAATTTTTGTAAGGTGGGTAGATTGTAATACCTTAAAAAAAAAAAAAAAAAAATTGTTTGGCTATAAAAGAAAAACGTGTGGGGGATGAATGATTTCATTTTCAATTTCTTTCTCTCTCTCCTAATTTTTCTTTCTCTTTCTTCTCTCACTCTCTCACAACTGAAACTTCAAATTGCCACCGCCGCTTCACCGCCGTCCATCAGCCACCACGCGCCGGACCATCAGAAAGCTGCCGCCGTAAGCTTTCCAGCGCCACCAAGATCGACGTCATAGGACGCCGGATGCGCCGCCACTCTCCGCCGGAAGTGAGCGATTCTTCGCCGGCTTTTCTGCATTTTCCGGTCACCTCCGATCACTTCTGACCGCCACCTCCGGCGAGTGAACACTTTTCAGGCCGAGATCTTTCCAACGCCGGTGGTCACGTCCCGATCCGACATCGTTTGGGTTATTTTCCGTTTTATATCTACCGGTAATTCGGGATTTGTACTGGAACTTGAGATCCGACCGTTGGATCGGCGATCCGATCGCATCAGATTGTTGCTCTCGATTATACGAGCATTTTGGTATATTTTTTCACCGTTGAAAGTTTCTGGTGGTGGGGCCCGCTTTTTAGTTGTGGGGCCCGATCTTCGTTGTGGGGCCCACTTTCCTCGTTAAGCGTATCAGCAAGTTCCGAAGCCGTCGCTGTGATCCTTGAGAGGTTCACTGACCATTGGATCTTTCTTTGAGAGATTTGGAGATCGTTGGAGCTCGGTATGTAATTATTACCGTTTTGGGGGTGTAAATGATAGAATTGGAAAGTTTTGGATATAATTGTAAATTTGCATAATTAAGAGGGTAAAACTGTAAAACCTGCTAATTAGGGATTAAATAGTAATATTTAAGAATCTTAGGACTATTTGGGCGTATCGGGAAAGTTTATGGGTAAAATCGTAATTTTGGATAAATTGAGGGACCTGATCGTAATTTTACATTTTTCAGATTTTTAGCGAGGATTAAGGGCTTTTGCATGGATAGAGGTAAGTACACTCTGTGGTGATTCTCTTAACATTTGTTTGATGATTGATGGTTTGTGTGTGAGTTGGTAAATATATATATAAATATATATTGGCATTATCATATATATATATATATTGTTATATATATATATTTTCATATTTGTGATATATTATATTGAGATATTGAAAGCATGATAATATGAAATCATGATTGATTGAGATGAGATTTGTGGATTGGATGTGAGACGTGATTGTGTGGATGATGTGTGTTGTTGTGATATGCTGCCGGGTTTGGTGTAATAGTGGTCGAATTTGAGATGAGATGAGATGTGATGATACATCAGATGAGATGAGATGATAGAAAACCTTGGGAGTTGTCATTGAGGTACACTCCTACTGGTTTTGATATGGGGGAGTACGGGGGCTTCCTCTGAGTATATTTTACTCACATTTTACGAGTTGATATGGTTGGAAACCTTGGAAGTTGTCATTGAGGACTCTTCCATTGGTTTTGATATGGGGGAGTACGGGGGCTTCCTCATTGAGTATATTTTAGACCTCTGTTATACTAGACCCGGAGTGGCAGCTATGTTTGATGGATGGTTGTATTGTTGAGGGATGATTGTTGTGATGACATTATATGCTATTTTCATATATTGTATTATAATATAAATATATATATATATATATATATATATATATATATACATATATATTTATATATGTTCGTTGGAAATTGATTAAGAAATCGGTAACTTGAGAACATAATGATGAATACTAATTTGAGATATAAATTGTATATTCATACTATGAATTGAAATATTGAGTATTATGTGATATTGAGATAAGTTGATGGATGAAATGAGATGAGATGTGTTGTATTGGATGATGTATGAGATTATTGTTATGCTACCGGATTTAGTATGATAATGGTTGGAGATAGATGTGATGAGACATCAGGTGGTTGAGATATTGATAAACCTTGGAAGTAGTGATGAGACACTCTTCCATTGGTGGCGAGTTGGTGGTAACCCTTGGGAGTTGTGATGAGATACTCTCCCATTGGTTTTGATAGAGAGGGAAACCTTGGGAGTTGTGATGAGGTACTCTCCCATTGGTTTCAATCCATTATTATACCGAATCCGGATAGCAAACCTTGATTGATTGAGATGTGCTGTTGTGAGTATGTTTTGTCTGAGTTAGTTGTTATATATATAATTATATATATTTTCATATATATATATTTATATTTATTATATAATCTTATTTTGTTGGTGAGGTCTTGTTGAGAGAATGAGTGCTTACTTGCTGAGCTTTTTAAGCTCATTCCCCTCTTCCCCCAAACATTTCAGGTAGTTCGCAAGAATAGCAGGAGCAGTACCAGATTGGGATCCACGTGCCACAGTTGTATTTTTGGGTTGGTCCAGACATTCGAGTCGTCATTTGCATTTTCTTTGAGTCTTGTGTTGTAAACCATAAAAGTTGTGTATACTTTATGAGTTTGTAATTCGTGATGTATTATTCGTGTGTTTGTATTGGTTGTTTTGGCATATAGAGTGCTCGAACTGAAGTTGATCGCAGACCTCTTTCTAGGGTTGGGCCCGCCCTAGGGAGGGGGTCGTGACAGTAAGATCTGATATCAAACCATTCCTAACCAATTGGGTAAGGCGCTTAACGCCAATGTGACCAAGTCTCATATGCCAAAGTTCAGTATTATTAATTACAGGTAATCTACGTTTATTAACTCCAGTATTTAATATATCTTTTGAAGTTTGCAATGTATAATGACCATTCTGGTTTGGACAACAAAGGATCTGAATATTATTTCTATCATATAAATACAAAGAACTATTCTTAATATTCATACAAAATCCTTCTGTATCAAGTACAAAAAGTGATATAATATTAGCGACACATCCCGGTACAAAATGACAGTCATGTAACAAAAATGTCTCATTCGGCAATGAGATCTCGCATACTCCCACTGCAACTGCATCCAAAGAGTCTCCACTCCCGAACCGTAACTGCATCTCCCCTGGCTTCAGCCTCCTACTTTCCTTCAGTACCTGCAACGAATTGCAAATGTGAATGGGACAAGCAGAATCTAAAATCCAGCTGGATGTAACGGCTTCACAAGCCAAAGATAAATCAATAACTGGAAAAATAAAAGTACCTGATGTAGATGCTCTGTCTCTCCTCAGCTGGGCAATGTAATCTGGACAGTTCCTCTTCCAGTGCCCGACCTTGCCGCAGTGGTGGCATTTGTCTTCAGAAGCCCTTTTGGGCTTAGCTATCTTCGCCTGCTGTGGAGGACCGAAGGCCTTCTTCTTCTTCCCTTTCTTCTTCTTTCCCTTGGACATTCCTAGGGAAGAAGCAGAGAGAGAAGTAGATCTAGGTGGGCGAGTCGGTACTCCCTTCTTCAGATCCTCTTCTGCCGTGAGCAACATCCTATGTAGCTCCTGGTAGGTGCAGACTGTCCCGTGCATGTTGAAGTACATCACAAACTGGCGAAATGAAGCTGGCAGAGAACCAAGAATGACACTCCTACCGAGAATGTCATTTAGGATGAGATTATGTTGCCTCAATTGATCGATCAAATCGATCATTTGAAGAACATGTGGGCTAACACTTTGCCCCTCATCCAGACGCGCATGGAACAGTTCCATGGCGACCTTGTGAACAATAACCTGTTCCTGGTTCTCGAACGATTGTCTTAATCGTGTTATCATACTATAGGAATCTGATGTTCCATAGTATTGTTACTTGAGTTTCGGAGAGAGCGAACTAAGGATGTATGATTTAACCCTTAAATCATCATTCTTCCAAGCTTCAAAAACTTGGCGTTCCTCCTCTGAAGCATCCTCACCCACTGCAAGGGGCAACGGACCCTCAAGAACATAACCCAACTTTTCGGAATCGAGGACAATCCTCAAATCCAATTCCCAGTCCGTAAAGTTCTCAGCGCCTTTTAGTTTGTTCGCATCTAACATACGCGCAAACTGGTTTGTGGATTGACCCGCCATCGCAAATCTATCATATAGATCACGAAAAACGGTTAGCAGAAATAAAGCAGTTTCATATAATATCATAAGCATAAACTAGATCATGGATTTTTAATCTAATATGCCCCTCCCACTAAATCATGCAATACTGTAATCCCAAAACAGAATACAAATATTTAATAATTAAATTAAATATAAATAGTGAAAGGTGGACCCCGTGAATATATTTCAGCTCACAGCAGAGGCACGGTCTTGCCTACGTATATTCATCAGGTAGACAACTCATTTGTCAATCACTCAACAGTGACTCCTAAGTATCCGGTCCTGGCCGTTTCTCGTTGTCGCTGCGAAGGCAGGCCCACAAGGAGACGTACCAAGGTAATACTCGTCAATGATAAACTCAAGTTACTTACGTAATCCTGACAGCTAGGGCACGTTCAGAATTCCGCTTTTACTTGAATTTATCTAGTATCAGATATACATCCGGTATAAATAAATCTTTATCGGCTACACCCTCACAGCAGAGGCACGGTCTCGGATGTAGTCACAAAGAAGTATTCATAAACCGTATTGACAAGACGGACCATATAACATGCATCAAATACAAATTACATTTAAACCTTATTATTAGGGATTTTCCGCTAAGTGTCATACACCCTAAATCTAATCAAATTAGTTCCTAATAAGCATGGATAAATCAAGAAAACATGATTAAACATTGATTCAATGTAGGCTAAGCATTTTAAGTGGCCTAGAATCAGACTTGCTCTGATACCATTTTGAAGGGGTTTTATACGGGTGAATCCGGTAACGCAGCGGAAGCGGTGAAAATCCGATTTTCAGATTTCAAAACTTTTTCTTGGATTAAATAAATAAACACATTTATTTAATTACCCAATAATCAAATAATGAAATAAAATTTCAAATGAATCAAATTCAAGTGAAATTACCAAATTACCCTTATATGGTATTTTGTCCATTTTAGTCCGAAATTGATCCAATCAATTTTGAATGATTCTAAATCATTTCTAAGATGAACTTAGCATGTTCAAAACATCAAAACACCAAAAGCCACAAAATCCCCAAATTTCCTTACAAATGCCGTGAGCTCCATTTGGAGGGCAAATTGACCATTTGGTCATTTCATGTCTCAAAACTCATCTAAATGAAATCCAATCAACATGAAACTTTGCATGCATCATATACACACCCAAATGCTCAACATATCTCAAAATCCCCAAATTTTGAATAGGTTATAAACCCTAATTTTTCAATTTCCACAAATTGGGCAAATTAGGCCATTTACAATAAATCAAATGTTTCAATCATCAATCTTTCAACTAATTCAAGTCTCAACACAATGAAACAACTCAAGATCAAATCTAGGTCATTTAAGAGTGGGTCAACAACTCTAGAATAGCAACATGGTTTCATAAACCTTAAAAGAATACATATAACTACACTAGTTACACTTTTTGTTCATCATACATGCTCAACACTTTTAAACAAATTTCCATCATCAAAAACCACAAGAAATAAAGAAAAGAATAACTTAAGAAACTCATGAGAGATAGCCTAGATCATAAGGAACAAATTCCTTTCTAATAGCAAGTTTAAGAAACTTACAAAATCCAAGCTTTTCTTTAGGTTTTTCTTTTTCTCCTTCACTTTCTTTCTTTGTCTTTCTTCAATGGAACTTTGTTTTTGGTAAAGTGTATTAGGTTAAGTGAAATGAAAAATGAAAAACAATTTATATGTGTAACAATTACACCTTGGCCGAAATTCATGGCCAAATTCAAGAAATTGTAATTTCAATTTAATTTCAATTATCATTAAATCAACTTGCACAAATATCATACAAACTACTTTATTAGATATTTATTTAAAGTCAACAAAGGCAACTAATGTCATTTACTTTAATTATCCTAACATAAGATATTTATATTTTAATTAATTTAATCATTTAACAATTAAATAATTAATTAATTAATCAAATACAAATATATTAATATATGTATAATATTTACATTAAATATTAAAAACATATATTCATTTAGGAAATAAGTCAAATAACTCATTTGACTATTAATTAATGTGTATTTAAATTAATCAAGTATTAAATGTAAATACACAATAATTAAGTAAATGACTATCTAGTGTCTTTAGCATGTATCTTGCGTTTAACCATTAAACGACTTTATAAATAATCAATATATTTATTTATGTTGCTCTAGTGCTCAACGAGTATGTTTCATTATTGAGACTCTCTAGGTTCAGGTATATCCGTCACGAAATCAAATTTCATGTCCATAATCTATCCACCCGTAGATTATGACGATCACGGATAATCTCGCTAAACCATACAGGTCGAGGTCATCGCAAATGTATAATTCCTCCGTCACAGGTATCCGGATAAATCCCAGAGATATAGATGTAAACGTCAAATCTCTATCGGGACTATCCAGTCGACTATTCTATTAGCAATCTCAAAAAGAATGTTTATAACTAGCTTCTAAACTTACCACGGGCCCATGGTTTTATCTGATTGCTAATCATATGGACTACCTATGCTCTGGTACACAGAACTGACGGATCCTATCTTGATACACATAGGACACCCTGAGGATCTATCTACACCCAACGAACAGGCGGAGGTCTGATCTAAATAGATCGGTGACGTGACTGCCGTCAAAGTGTAGAAGATGTCTCATGTGCCCACAATGGCATCTCAAGTCTAAGAATCACAAGTGCTACTCAACCCAAGAAGATTCTTATTGACGCTGGTGTACCATCCATTAAGAATCTTCGGTGAGTCGTTCAGTGTTTATCCACTATAAACACCTACACGTCTATACTAGTCTCCAAGACTTATGGTTCATTGAGAAACCATTGGAATCATATATTCCAGTACATGACATGTACCGGTCTCAACGGGTTTACTATACTGACCAAGTAGTGTAAACCTTGACCAGGAACTGTCTGAGAATGACAACGTCATGATACGACTCAATGTCCGTTGCGACGCTTTTGCAACTGTATCATGACTAATCATTCTAGGGTCATTACGTCTTTACCATATAAAAGATTAGATTATATTATAGAAACTGCATATATTATTACTAATAATAATGTTTTACAAAAGTATTTAACAAAATACAACCGGGAATTGGCGCTCTGAGCACCAACCCCTACAGTAGGATGGTTCCAAGTCGCTTCCCTCTAGTCAGCTTATGAAAAATATAGTTCATGGCAATCTTTAGTAAGGAAAAATATAAATTGGCTAATAAATTAAGAGAAAATATATAAAATTATTATAATAATAGAAAAGGCTAATAGTTAAAAAAAGATTAAAAAAGTTAGATATTACGATTAACACGACATGATATTAAAAGCAAATACTGAATTTAAATTAAATATCGCTAAATATGTATCAGGACAGCTAGCAAGAATCCAGATCAAGATTGACAAGCAACTCCCTAAAATAAAGCACAACCCTCTAGCCTAAAATCAAGCACAATCAATTCAATATATTTCCTAAATAACTGCTGCACAATTTCAGCAGATTTTACCATAGATAGCTCTCCCAAATTGTGTATATAAGTTGACTCCTATTTCATCAATTAGTGTGGAAAAACATTCACCAAAATAAAGTTGCTTATGTTTTATCATGGTATCAATATCAAAACATAACAACTAATTTTTTTAGATTTTTTATATTTCATTATCATCTGGAATAAGATGTTTGAATGTAGCACTATATGTCTATAATGCAAGCTCGTGTTTCATCGTACATCAAGAAGTAAAATTAATTAACATACCAATGTAAAAACGCTTGCATACCTATATTTTGCATTTGATCCATTGAGTAATTATTTGTAACATTTGAAATTTAGTAACTAGCATGTTTCATTCAATGCTCATTCATGGAATATTTAACTATTGTTGACCCGCTACATTTTATTTCACAATTTTCATCCTTTATTGTTCTTTTCTATATTTATAGCTTTTATCTTTCTATTTTTATCTAAGATCTTCTGTAAGTTTTGAATTTAAAAATGTCAAAGAGTCTTAATTTTTTCATTATGGCTTTACTTATGCAAGTATGCAGTGAAAGCATGCTTATTTCAAGCACAATTATGGAAGAATCGAAGCCAATTGCTTCATCAATTTCTGCCAAACCATCATCAATACCCGTAAGTGTTTGTTTTTTACGCTTTATTGACATATTGGTGTTGGTTTCATTATTTATTGATTGTCGTGAAACACTTATGTTTGTATAATTTATTGATTAGGAAGCAAGTGTGACTGAGAAGTCTGGAGTTGCTGACACAGACTATTTTTATGATCACCCATGCATTCCTGGTCAATGTTTTGGATCGTTATCGATTTCTCCTCTTTCACCCGAGTTTGACAACAATCATCAGTTTTAGAGATATCAAAACTATATTTAGAAATAAATACTTCTTATAATGATTGACAATATAATATTACATATAGTTAAATATTATCTTTTGTTGTTTTGTTTTTAATATTATTGATTAGCCACATAAAAGAAGCAATATTTTTGTTCCTTTTGAAGAATACTAGTTCAGACTTTAGCAAAATTGCAATAGCTTATTAAAATTGTCAAAAACTATATAACATCATACCCACTAATGGGTATTGCACTATTATGGGAAGGAAAAATGTAAATCATAACCATCCCCATTAATTAGTGCAATTAAGGAAGAAGGCATTGATAAGACATGGAGAACGAATTGAAATTTTAATTTATGAGTACTTTAATTACATTGTTACGTTCATCATCACTTAATTCCAATATTTGCTTACTCTCCATAGATTATCAAAAAATAAACTTAATTTTTACAAAGTATAATAGCAAGAGATAATAATTCCTCAAATATTACAACTTCAAAACTGCAGGTTAAAAGAGAATCAGCCTAAAATGAAGGCACTCATAATATTCTTTTCACATTTCAATTGATGTGCAGATTATTATGCCACTTTCATCATTCAAAACTTTAGGACATTAGCTTGTTGCGGAAGAATTATTCAAAAAATAAAATAAAAAATAAAGACAAAATAACTAAAATTAAAAGAGAAATAAACTGTACAAATTTTAATTGCACCACATCTGTAGGCTAAAACGCCATAGAGCATTAATACCAAATGGAACATTAAGCAATTTGTTTCAAATCTTATATCCAACTCTATATAATTTATTTTTATAATCAACTTTCAAACCACTACTTACGTAAATGCACGTTATTTGTTCAATCTGTCACATTTTAATCAAAGCAAATTAAAATCATAAAGTAAGAGTCATTCTGCCACACTAATTCCAAGGCATCAAATGGGACTTACTCCAAAAAAATCACATACTTATTTGATTAGTGTGACATTAATAATAAAAAGTCACATGCCATAACATTGTCCATCCGAGTCAATAGGATATTACTAAATCTCTTCCTGCTAGTCAGCTTATGAAAGACATAAAATTATCTAAAACTTGTCGCAGTATATATAAATTTTGTCTAATTTTGTAAGAGAATATAGTTCATGGCAACCTTTAAAATAGAAGAATAAAACTTGGCTAATAAAGAAAGAGAAAAAATATAAAATTATTGCAGAACAAGATAATAATTAAAAATGATGTCATTAAATAGATGTTTCAATTACCACGACCTGATATTAAATTCAATAGTTAATACAAATTAATTATCTTTAAATATGTATATATCAAAATGTAACTACAAACTTTTTCAGATTTTTAAAATTCATTTTTCATGTAGGATAATAAATTTGAATGTAACACCATATGTTATTAAATATAATGTAATGCAAGCTTGGATTTCAGAACACAAGAAGAGGTATAACTGATTAGCTTCCAAATATAATGTCGTAGCACTATCCATCTAAGTCAGTAGGATGGTTCCAAGTCGCTTCCCTCTAGTCAGCTTATGAAAAATATAGTTCATGGCAATCTTTAGTAAGGAAAAATATAAATTGGCTAATAAATTAAGAGAAAATATATAAAATTATTATAATAATAGAAAAGGCTAATAGTTAAAAAAAGATTAAATAAGTTAGATATTACGATTAACACGACATGATATTAAAAGCAAATACTGAATTTAAATTAAATATCGCTAAATATGTATATCAAAACATAACAACTAATTTTTTTAGATTTTTTATATTTCATTATCATCTGGAATAAGATGTTTGAATGTAGCACTATATGTCTATAATGCAAGCTCGTGTTTCATCGTACATCAAGAAGTAAAATTAATTAACATACCAATGTAAAAACGCTTGCATACCTATATTTTGTATTTGATCCATTGAGTAATTATTTGTAACATTTGAAATTTAGTAACTAGCATGTTTCATTCAATGCTCATTCATGGAATATTTAACTATTGTTGACCCGCTACATTTTATTTCACAATTTTCATCCTTTATTGTTCTTTTCTATATTTATAGCTTTTATCTTTCTATTTTTATCTAAGATCTTCTGTAAGTTTTGAATTTAAAAATGTCAAAGAGTCTTAATTTTTTCATTATGGCTTTACTTATGCAAGTATGCAGTGAAAGCATGCTTATTTCAAGCACAATTATGGAAGAATCGAAGCCAATTGCTTCATCAATTTCTCCCAAACCATCATCAATACCCGTAAGTGTTTGTTTTTTACGCTTTATTGACATATTGGTGTTGGTCTCATTATTTATTGATTGTCGTGAAACACTTATGTTTGTATAATTTATTGATTAGGAAGCAAGTGTGACGGAGAAGTCTGGAGTTGCTGACACAGACTATTTTTATGATCACCCATGCATTCCTGGTCAATGTTTTGGATCTTTATCGATTTCTCCTCTTTCACCCGAGTTTGACAACAATCATCAGTTTTAGAGATATCAAAACTATATTTAGAAATAAATACTTCTTATAATGATTGACAATATAATATTACATATAGTTAAATATTATCTTTTGTTGTTTTGTTTTTAATATTATTGATTAGCCACATAAAAGAAGCAATATTTTTGTTCCTTTTGAAGAATACTAGTTCAGACTTTAGCAAAATTGCAATAGCTTATTAAAATTGTCAAAAACTATATAACATCATACCCACTAATGGGTATTGCACTATTATGGGAAGGAAAAATGTAAATCATAACCATCCCCATTAATTAGTGCAATTAAGGAAGAAGGCATTGATAAGACATGGAGAACGAATTGAAATTTTAATTTATGAGTACTTTAATTACATTGTTACGTTCATCATCACTTAATTCCAATATTTGCTTACTCTCCATAGATTATCAAAAAATAAACTTAATTTTTACAAAATATAATAGCAAGAGATAATAATTCCTCAAATATTACAACTTCAAAACTGCAGGTTAAAAGAGAATCAGCCTAAAATGAAGGCACTCATAATATTCTTTTCACATTTCAATTGATGTGCAGATTATTATGCCACTTTCATCATTCAAAACTTCAGGACATTAGCTTGTTGCGGAAGAATTATTCAAAAAATAAAATAAAAAATAAAGACAAAATAACTAAAATTAAAAGAGAAATAATCTGTAAAAATTTTAATTTCATCACATCTGTAGGCTAAAACGCCATAGAGCATTAATACCAAATGGAACATTAAGCAATTTGTTTCAAATCTTATATCCGACTCTATATTATTTATTTTTATAATCAACTTTCAAACCACTACTTACGTAAATGCACGTTATTTGTTCAATCTGTCACATTTTAATCAAAGCAAATTAAAATCATAAAGTAAGAGTCATTCTGCCACACTAATTCCAAGGCATCAAATGGGACTTACTCCAAAAAAATCACATACTTATTTGATTAGTGTGACATTAATAATAAAAAGTCACATGCCATAACATTGTCCATCCGAGTCAATAGGATATTACTAAATCTCTTCCTGCTAGTCAGCTTATGAAAGACATAAAATTATCTAAAACTTGTCGCAGTATATATAAATTTTGTCTAATTTTGTAAGAGCATATAGTTCATGGCAACCTTTAAAATAGAAGAATAAAACTTGGCTAATAAAGAAAGAGAAAAAATATAAAATTATTGCAGAACAAGATAATAATTAAAAATGATGTTATTAAATAGATGTTTCAATTACCACGACCTGATATTAAATTCAATATTTAATACAAATTAATTATCTTTAAATATGTATATATCAAAATGTAACTACAAACTTTTTCAGATTTTTAAAATTCATTTTTCATGTAGGATAATAAATTTGAATGTAACACCATATGTTATTAAATATAATGTAATGCAAGCTTGGATTTCAGAATACAAGAATAGGTATAACTGATTAGCTTCCAAATATAATGTCGTAGCACTATCCATCTAAGTCAGTAGGATGGTTCCAAGTCGCTTCCCTCTAGTCAGCTTATGAAAAATATAGTTCATGGCAAATTTTAGTAAGGAAAAATATAAATTGGCTAATAAATTAAGAGAAAATATATAAAATTATTAGAATAATATAAAGGCTAATAGTTAAAAAAAGATTAAATAAGTTAGATATTACGATTAACACGACATGATATTAAAAGCAAATACTGAATTTAAATTAAATATCGCTAAATATGTATATCAAAACATAACAACTAATTTTTTTAGATTTTTTATATTTCATTATCATCTGGAATAAGATGTTTGAATGTAGCACTATATGTCTATAATGCAAGCTCGTATTTCATCGTACATCAAGAAGTAAAATTAATTAACATGCCAATGTAAAAACGCTTGCATACATATATTTTGTATTTGATCCATTGAGTAATTATTTGTAACATTTGAAATTTAGTAACTAGCATGTTTCATTCAATGCTCATTCATGGAATATTTAACTATTGTTGACCCGCTACATTTTATTTCACAATTTTCATCCTTTATTGTTCTTTTCTATATTTATAGCTTTTATCTTTCTATTTTTATCTAAGATCTTCTGTAAGTTTTGAATTTAAAAATGTCAAAGAGTCTTAATTTTTTCATTATGGCTTTACTTATGCAAGTATGCAGTGAAAGCATGCTTATTTCAAGCACAATTATGGAAGAATCGAAGCCAATTGCTTCATCAATTTCTGCCAAACCATCATCAATACCCGTAAGTGTTTGTTTTTTACGCTTTATTGACATATTGGTGTTGGTTTCATTATTTATTGATTGTCGTGAAACTCTTATGTTTGTATAATTTATTGATTAGGAAGCAAGTGTGACTGAGAAGTCTGGAGTTGCTGACACAGACTATTTTTATGATCACCCATGCATTCCTGGTCAATGTTTTGGATCGTTATCGATTTCTCCTCTTTCACCCGAGTTTGACAACAATCATCAGTTTTAGAGATATCAAAACTATATTTAAAAATAAATACTTCGTATAATGATTGACAATATAATATTACATATAGTTAAATATTATCTTTTGTTGTTTTGTTTTTAATATTATTGATTAGCCACATAAAAGAAGCAATATTTTTGTTCCTTTTGAAGAATACTAGTTCAGACTTTAGCAAAATTGCAATAGCTTAGTAAAATTGTCAAAAACTATATAACATCATACCCACTAATGGGTATTGCACTATTATGGGAAGGAAAAATGTAAATCATAACCATCCCCATTAATTAGTGCAATTAAGGAAGAAGGCATTGATAAGACATGGAGAACGAATTGAAATTTTAATTTATGAGTACTTTAATTACATTGTTACGTTCATCATCACTTAATTCCAATATTTGCTTACTCTCCATAGATTATCAAAAAATAAACTTAATTTTTACAAAATATAATAGCAAGAGATAATAATTCCTCAAATATTACAACTTCAAAACTGCAGGTTAAAAGAGAATCAGCCTAAAATGAAGGCACTCATAATATTCTTTTCACATTTCAATTGATGTGCAGATTATTATGCCACTTTCATCATTCAAAACTTCAGGACATTAGATTGTTGCGGAAGAATTATTCAAAAAATAAAATAAAAAATAAAGACAAAATAACTTAAATTAAAAGAGAAATAAACTGTACAAATTTTAATTTCATCACATCTGTAGGCTAAAACGCCATAGAGCATTACTACCAAATGGAATATTAAGCAATTTGTTTCAAATCTTATATCCGACTCTATATTATTTATTTTTATAATCAACTTTCAAACCACTACTTACGTAAATGCACGTTATTTGTTCAATCTGTCACATTTTAATCAAAGCAAATTAAAATCATAAAGTAAGAGTCATTCTGCCACACTAATTCCAAGGCATCAAATGGGACTTACTCCAAAAAAATCAAATACTTATTTGATTAGTGTGACATTAATAATAAAAAGTCACATGCCATAACATTGTCCATCCGAGTCAATAGGATATTACTAAATCTCTTCCTGCTAGTCAGCTTATGAAAGACATAAAATTATCTAAAACTTGTCGCAGTATATATAAATTTTGGCTAATTTTGTAAAAGCATATAGTTCATGGCAACCTTTAAAATAGAAGAATAAAACTTGGCTTATAAAGAAAGAGAAAAAATATAAAATTATTGCAGAACAAGATAATAATTAAAAATGATGTCATTAAATAGATGTTTCAATTACCACGACCTGATATTAAATTCAATAGTTAATACAAATTAATTATCTTTAAATATGTATATATCAAAATGTAACTACAAACTTTTTCAGATTTTTAAAATTCATTTTTCATGTAGGATAATAAATTTGAATGTAACACCATATGTTATTAAATATAATGTAATGCAAGCTTGGATTTCAGAATACAAGAAGAGGTATAACTGATTAGCATCCAAATATAATGTCGTAGCACTATCCATCTAAGTCAGTAGGATGGTTCCAAGTCGCTTCCCTCTAGTCAGCTTATGAAAAATATAGTTCATGGCAATCTTTAGTAAGGAAAAATATAAATTGGCTAATAAATTAAGAGAAAATATATAAAATTATTATAATAATAGAAAAGGCTAATAGTTAAAAAAAGATTAAATAAGTTAGATATTACAATTAACACGACATGATATTAAAAGCAAATACTGAATTTAAATTAAATATCGCTAAATATGTATATCAAAACATAACAAATATTTTTTTTAGATTTTTTATATTTCATTATCATCTGGAATAAGATGTTTGATTGTAGCACTATATGTCTATAATGCAAGCTCGTGTTTCATCGTACATCAAGAAGTAAAATTAATTAACATACCAATGTAAAAACGCTTGCATACCTATATTTTGTATTTGATCCATTGAGTAATTATTTGTAACATTTGAAATTTAGTAACTAGCATGTTTCATTCAATGCTCATTCATGGAATATTTAACTATTGTTGACCCGCTACATTTTATTTCACAATTTTCATCCTTTATTGTTCTTTTCTATATTTATAGCTTTTATCTTTCTATTTTTATCTAAGATCTTCTGTAAGTTTTGAATTTAAAAATGTCAAAGAGTCTTAATTTTTTCATTATGGCTTTACTTATGCAAGTATGCAGTGAAAGCATTCTTATTTCAAGCACAATTATGGAAGAATCGAAGCCAATTGCTTCATCAATTTCTGCCAAACCATCATCAATACCCGTAAGTGTTTGTTTTTTACGCTTTATTGACATATTGGTGTTGGTTTCATTATTTATTGATTGTCGTGAAACACTTATGTTTGTATAATTTATTGATTAGGAAGCAAGTGTGACTGAGAAGTCTGGAGTTGCTGACACAGACTATTTTTATGATCACCCATGCATTCCTGGTCAATGTTTTGGATCGTTATCGATTTCTCCTCTTTCACCCGAGTTTGACAACAATCATCAGTTTTAGAGATATCAAAACTATATTTAGAAATAAATACTTCTTATAATGATTGACAATATAATATTACATATAGTTAAATATTATCTTTTGTTGTTTTGTTTTTAATATTATTGATTAGCCACATAAAAGAAGCAATATTTTTGTTCCTTTTGAAGAATACTAGTTCAGACTTTAGCAAAATTGCAATAGCTTATTAAAATTGTCAAAAACTATATAACATCATACCCACTAATGGGTATTGCACTATTATGGGAAGGAAAAATGTAAATCATAACCATCCCCATTAATTAGTGCAATTAAGGAAGAAGGCATTGATAAGACATGGAGAACGAATTGAAATTTTAATTTATGAGTACTTTAATTACATTGTTACGTTCATCATCACTTAATTCCAATATTTGCTTACTCTCCATAGATTATCAAAAAATAAACTTAATTTGTACAAAGTATAATAGCAAGAGATAATAATTCCTCAAATATTACAACTTCAAAACTGCAGGTTAAAAGAGAATCAGCCTAAAATGAAGGCACTCATAATATTCTTTTCACATTTCAATTGATGTGCAGACTATTATGCCACTTTCATCATTCAAAACTTCAGGATATTAGCTTGTTGCGGAAGAATTATTCAAAAAATAAAATAAAAAATAAAGAAAAAATAACTAAAATTAAAATAGAAATAAACTGTACAAATTTTAATTTCATCACATCTGTAGGCTAAAACGCCATAGAGCATTAATACCAAATGGAACATTAAGTAATTTGTTTCAAATCTTATATCCGACTCTATATTATTTATTTTTATAATCAACTTTCAAACCACTTGTTGACGGCGGATTTTGGTCTCAGGGTAATATGGGAATATCACCTCCGAGGTAATCCTCCTTCAATAGTGAATTTGTTTGGTTATGGGGACCAAAAGCAAATTTAGCGAGAGACAGATAAGCACATCAATCAACAAGGAGATTTAACGTGGTTCGGTGGATTTTGGATCCGACCTACGTCCACGGACAAGAACAGGATGGTACTCTTTATTACTAAACACACTTCTCGGGACTCTTCTTTGTTTGTTTACAAATCAGAGCTTGATGATTCTGATCACTAATTTTTTGATGCCTTTAACTTTTTTCTTCTACACTCACTTTACCCTCCTATTTATAATGGTGAAGAAGCCAGATTCCTATTTGTACAAGAATTCCCAATTGGAGATGGTCTCCTTTTCCTATCAGGATTCCTAGTCAAAACTATTCCCTTTTCCCATAAGGATTCCTAATCAAAACTACATTTACTTCCTTTATCCTATTAGGATATTAAGTTATTACTTTACCCCATTAAAGTAGGACAACTTATCCCTTTTCCGCAAGAATAGGATGCTTTATCTTCCTGAGCACGCCTCGTCATGTGCTCGGTCTTCATGAGGTCGGTCATGATAGCCATTTGAACTGAGAATACTGCTGTCGATCTGATAATGCTCGGTCATCCAATCTCAAGTGCTCGGCCATTTAGTATAAAGTGCTCGGCCTCTTACCGTCAAGTTGTCGGGTCGACTTTAACGGTCTCGATCAATGGAGTTACCCCTTTTACCCCTGTCGTGTTGTTTAAATAACATAGTGCCCGAAAAACACCATCAACATCTGTCCCCTAGTTCTCGGTAACAACAGTTTGTGAGTTGATGCCGGGAACTATAAAAAAAAAATGGTGTGCTGATCGCCTTGCTGGTGGTCGCTCCAGAAATCACCGAGAAATTGTCTTTGCCATCAACTAAGTCTTCTGTTTCTATCTTCATATCCTCGGTTATTGGAGATGCTGACTCTATTCAGAATGATTCTCCACCTCAAAGCAAATTGCTTACTTGGGTCGTTCCATCAGGAGATGAAGTTCCTCTTGTTTGTCCAAACTAAAAATGACTCCTCCTCTGTAATATCTGTACCAGAGATTTGGGGGTCCTGACCCCTGACTGATCCAATCTCGATTGTGAGGAGAAAATTTTGCCTCTGAGCTAACGATGATGTGCTCGGTGGCATGTGATCCTGTCTCGAGCTGTGAGAGATGCTCGGGCCTGGGGGAACGTTACGTCCCCAGTCCGAAGGACTGACTCGGTGGGACGCAACCCGACCCCGAGCTGAGAAAGGCATTTGGACCTGAGGGAATGTTACGTCCCCAGTCCGAAGGGCTGACTCGGTGGGACGTACCCCGACCCCGAGCTGAGAAAGGCACTTGGACCTGGGGGAATGTTACGTCCCCAGTCCAAAGGCAGACTCGGTGGGACATCGCCCGACCCCGAGCTCTAAGAATCACTTGGTCCTGGGGGAACGTTACGTCCCCAGTCCAAAGGGCAGACTCGGTGGGACGCAACCCGACCCCGAGCTGAGAAAGGCATTTGGACCTGAGGGAATGTTACGTCCCCAGTCCGAAGGCTGACTCGGTGGGACGTACCCCGACCCCGAGCTGAGAAAGGCACTTGGACCTGGGGGAATGTTACGTCCCCAGTCCAAAGGCAGACTCGGTGGGACATCGCCCGACCCCGAGCTCTAAGAATCACTTGGTCCTGGGGGAATGTTACGAGTCCCCAGTCCAAAGCAGACTCGGTGGGACATCGCCCGACCCCGAGCTGAGAACGACACTTGGACCTGAGGGAATGTTACGTCCCCAGTCCGAAGAGCTGACTCGGTGGGACGTACCCCGACCCCGAGCTGTGAAAGGCACTTGGACCTGAGGGAATGTTACGTCCCCAGTCCGAAGGGCTGACTCGGTGGGACGTACCCCGACCCCGAGCTGTGAAAGGCACTTGGACCTGAGGGAATGTTACGTCCCCAGTCCGAAGGGCTGACTCAGTGGGACGTACCCCGACCCTGAGCTGAGAAAGGTACTTGGACCTGGGGGAATGTTACGTCCCCAGTCCGAAGGACTGACTCGGTGGGACACAACCCGACCCCGAGCTGAGAACGACACTTGGACCTGAGGGAATGTTACGTCCCTAGTCCGAAGGGTTGGCTCGGTGGGACGTACCCCGACCCCGAGCTGAGAAAGGCACTTGGACCTGGGGGAATGTTACGTCCCCAGTCCAAAGGCAGACTCGGTGGGACATCGCCCGACCCCGAGCTCTAAGAATCACTTGGTCCTGGGGGAATGTTACGTCCCCAGTCCAAAGGGCTGACTCGGTGGGACGTACCCCGACCCCGAGCTGAGAAAGGCACTTGGACCTGGGGGAATGTTACGTCCCCAGTCCAAAGGCAGACTCGGTGGGACATCGCCCGACCCCGAGCTCTAAGAATCACTTGGTCCTGGGGGAATGTTACGTCCCCAGTCCAAAGGGCTGACTCGGTGGGACGTATCCCGACCCGAGCTAAATAACCAAGCGGCCTCGGCGGAACGAAATCCAGCCCCGAACCGAATAAACAAGTGGCTTCGGCGGAACGAAATCCAGACCCGAGCCGATTAATCCCTGGGACTTATTCAGAAGGGAAGTGAATCAACCTTTGAAGCCCTACCGAATCTGGCATGGGCGTCCCTCTGCCAGACCGGCGAAAAAATAAAAACAAAACCTTTGAAGGTAAAATCAAAAGGTGGGGGTGACTTAGCACTTGTCCCAAAGTAAAACTTTTCACAAGTGTAAACAACAGCACGGATGCCTCGAAACAGCGTCCTGCCCGAGGCCTCCAAAACACAATTCTGAATCTTTCAATTCAGTGTCCCGGCGAACCAGGATTCGGATCAGAAGAGCGTATGAACGGTAAGGGCACATCCTCTACACGTCGGTTCGCTCGGGAGCCTGTGTATTGTATGAGGGCTCCTCCTTACCACGCTGGAGTAGGCACACGCCACAGGGGTATACGCCTCCCCGTGCTGTGCTTCCCGCGGATCCGGATGATGAATGGATCAAAGAGTGTCCGGGATATTAAGGGTATGTTCCTCCTTAGGCCCGGTATCACTGGAGTTAGCAATCGTCACGGGGGTGTCATTATCCCCCGTGCTATGCTTTCCCACGGATCCATTACATCGGGCAGGTGAGGATCAGAAGAGTGTTCGACACATTAAGGGCATGTTCCTCCTTATGTTCGGTAACACTGGAGTAAGCAATCGCCACAGGGGTATCATCCCTCCCTGTGCTATGCTTCTCACGGATCCGTTACATCGGGTATGTCCCTGAGGACCCCGAGCTAGAGAGATACTTGGCTCTGGGGGAATGTTCCGTCCCCAGACTAATGAGCATGTCTCGGTGGGACGTAACCCGACCCCGAGCTGAATAACTGAATGACCTCGGTGGGGCAAGGTCAAGCCCCGAGCTGCCCAAGTCTTTATTGCTTGGTCGTTTCTTTTTGTATTTAGGTGCTAAGTTTGTCCCCGGTTTTCGAGTAGGTCTTTCTATTTATGTTTTAAGAAAGTGGCCGAGAACCTTCTTTTGAAAGGAGAAAGTTTTATTTATGTTTTTGGGGACAAACTGCCCTCTTTCAGTTGAATTGGCGGCCACATGCCCTTTGTCTGGTCGTCATAACCTCGTGGTCAATGTATTTGTTCAGATACCCGTTTCGCGCTAGATCCTCCATTTGTTCTCGCAGATCTTTACATCCGTCCGTTGCATGTCCTCTGGAGTTGTGGTGTATGCAATAAGCCTTTTGGTTCCTTCTGTCCGGGGGGAACCTCCTTTGGTCGGGTTCCACTAAGAGGCCTTTCCCCTGGATCTCCATGACAATTTGTCCCAGTGGTTTTTTTAGGGGAATGTATGCATCTTCCCTGACCACGTGGTTTACTTGGGTCGGCGCTCTTCTCTCCTGATTGTCCCGGTGCAGTGGCTTGAATTCTTTGTGTTTCGGGGGTGGTCTTCTGGATTCTTTTTCTGTTCGGCGTTGGGCGCCCTCCCTTGTGGTTCTATCCCTGATGTTGTTCCCTTTCCGGGACACTTTCTCTTCGTTCTCTAACGAAACGAACTTCCGGGCCACCTCCAGGGCGGTGGCGTAGTCCGGGGTGTCCTGGATCCTTAGGTAGGTCCAGAGTCTTCCGACCCTCAAGGCTCCTTTCAAGCTTTCCAGGGCTTCAGGGGATTCATACCCTCCGACTTCGAGTACCATATTATGGTACCTTTCAATAAATATCTTCAGAGGTTCATCGTCTCCTTGCTTCATGAGCCGGAGTTCTCCAATCGTCTTTCTGGGGACACAAGCCCCCTTGAAGTGTCGTATGAATGACTTCTTCAGTTGTGTGAAGCTGCTGATGCTTCTTGGGGCTAAGCTCCTGTACCATAGAATGGCTGGTCCGGCCAGAGTTAGAGGGAACACTTTGCAGATGTCGTCCCCTGTTACCCCTTGCACCTCCATCAGCAGGGTGAAACTTTCAATGTGGGTTTTAGGGTCGGTATGGCCCTTGTACGGTGTCATGGTCGGCATGTTAAATCTCTTCGGGAATTTCTCCGATTTTATTTCCTCCGTGAGGGGGACTCATCTTTGACGTCCTGGATATCCCCTCTGTTTGCGTTGGGGTATACTCCCCATTTGACCAGCTCCTCCCGTAACCAAGATTTCATACCGCTGTCCCTGGTTCCATGCCGCCCTCTGAGGTTTCTTTTCTTTCTGCTATCTTGGGAGCGGCGTTTCTCAGGGTCGGCGTCGTCCCGCACCTCTTCGGTATGTTCTTTTCCTCTCCTCCGGGTACTATGAGGGCTATCGTAGGAGGGATCTGGTGATGATTTGTCATCTTCCTCCTCCCATGTGTCCTCGGTTTGGGAATCCCTTTGTACTACCACGGATCTCACCCTGTAGGGTTCCCTCCTTTGAGGTCTGTCGTCTTCGCTTGTATCAACAATTCTCTTTCCTTCCGCCATCTCACTCCTTCGCCGGCTAGTCCCGGCCTCGAATTTTCCGTCGCGTGCTCCTTCCATCCTTTCCAACCGGTCTACTATGGTTTTTAGTAGAGTTTGGTTTTCCTCTCTTTCCTTCCTAAGGTTTTCCTCGATCTTTTCCATCCAGTCTGCAGCCGAGCCCCCTGATGATTGTTGGTTTCCACCTTCCGCCATTTGTCTTATTACGCGAGTTGCTTTTCGTAGAGTTCCCCACAGACGGCGCCAACTGTTGACGGCGGATTTTGGTCTCAGGGTAATATGGGAATATCACCTCCGAGGTAATCCTCCTTCAATAGTGAATTTGTTTGGTTATGGGGACCAAAAGCAAATTTAGCGAGAGACAGATAAGCACATCAATCAACAAGGAGATTTAACGTGGTTCGGTGGATTTTGGATCCGACCTACGTCCACGGACAAGAACAGGATGGTACTCTTTATTACTAAACACACTTCTCGGGACTCTTCTTTGTTTGTTTACAAATCAGAGCTTGATGATTCTGATCACTAATTTTTTGATGCCTTTAACTTTTTTCTTCTACACTCACTTTACCCTCCTATTTATAATGGTGAAGAAGCCAGATTCCTATTTGTACAAGAATTCCCAATTGGAGATGGTCTCCTTTTCCTATCAGGATTCCTAGTCAAAACTATTCCCTTTTCCCAAAAGGATTCCTAATCAAAACTACATTTACTTCCTTTATCCTATTAGGATATTAAGTTATTACTTTACCTCATTAAAGTATGACAACTTATCCCTTTTCCGCAAGAATAGGATGCTTTATCTTCCTGAGCACGCCTCGTCATGTGCTCGGTCTTCATGAGGTCGGTCATGATAGCCATTTGAACTGAGAATACTGCTGTCGATCTGATAATGCTCGGTCATCCAATCTCAAGTGCTCGGCCATTTAGTATAAAGTGCTCGGCCTCTTACCGTCAAGTTGTCGGGTCGACTTTAACGGTCTCGATCAATGGAGTTACCCCTTTTACCCCTGTCGTGTTGTTTAAATAACATAGTGCCCGAAAAACACCATCAACACCACTACTTACGTAAATGCACGTTATTTGTTCAATCTGTCACATTTTAATCAAAGCAAATTAAAATCATAAAGTAAGAGTCATTCTGCCACACTAATTCCAAGGTATCAAATGGGACTTACTCCAAAAAAATCACATACTTATTTGATTAGTGTGACATTATAATAAAAAGTCACATGCCATAACATTGTCCATCCGAGTCAATAGGATATTACTAATTCTCTTCCTGCTAGTCAGCTTATAAAAGACATAAAATTATCTAAAACTTGTCGCAGTATATATTAATTTTGTCTAATTTTGTAAGAGCATATAGTTCATTGCAACCTTTAAAATAGAAGAATAAAACTTGGCTAATAAAGAAAGAGAAAAAATATAAAATTATTGCAGAACAAGATAATAATTAAAAATGATGTCATTAAATAGATGTTTCAATTACCACGACCTGATATTAAATTCAATAGTTAATACAAATTAATTATCTTTAAATATGTATATATCAAAATGTAACTACAAACTTTTTCAGATTTTTAAAATTCATTTTTCATGTAGGATAATAAATTTGAATGTAACACCATATGTTATTAAATATAATGTAATGCAAGCTTGGATTTCAGAATACAAGAAGAGGTATAACTGATTAGCTTCCAAATATAATGTCGTAGCACTATCCATCTAAGTCAGTAGGATGGTTCCAAGTCGCTTCCCTCTAGTCAGCTTATGAAAAATATAGTTCATGGCAATCTTTAGTAAGGAAAAATATAAATTGGCTAATAAATTAAGAGAAAATATATAAAATTATTATAATAATAGAAAAGGCTAATAGTTAGATATTACGATTAACACGACATGATATTAAAAGCAAATACTGAATTTAAATTAAATATCGCTAAATATGTATATCAAAACATAACAACTAATTTTTTTAGATTTTTTATATTTCATTATCATCTGGAATAAGATGTTTGAATGTAGCACTATATGTCTATAATGCAAGCTCGTGTTTCATCGTACATCAAGAAGTAAAATTAATTAACATACCAATGTAAAAACGCTTGCATACCTATATTTTGTATTTGATCCATTGAGTAATTATTTTAACATTTGAAATTTAGTAACTAACATGTTTCATTCAATGCTCATTCATGGAATATTTAACTATTGTTGACCCGCTACATTTTATTTCACAATTTTCATCCTTTATTGTTCTTTTCTATATTTATAGCTTTTATCTTTCTTTTTTTTATCTAAGATTGTAATATCCCGGGTTTTTCGGAACAGTTCGGGAAAGTTATCGAATTAAAGTTAAGGATTTAGATCATGATGGTAATTGAAAATCAGTATTTATATGCTGGAAATTAGATTGTAATATTTTAAAGTGAAGAGTTGTCGCATCAGTAGACTCGTCGTTTTAAGGAATCAGTTACGCGATAGTTATATTACGCGTAAAGTTTACAGTTTTAGTCACGAAATTAGCAAACAAACTCCGATCGAGTTGGTTCTTAAACCATCGAACTCGTTTTTCTGAGACGAACAACTTTCGTGTTGAACATTTTTCGAGAATCGCATCTGAAGGGCTTCGAATGGGCTGATTTCCGAAAATACCCTTCCTAGTTGGGGTATTTTTGTCATTTTTGGAAATAAGATATTTTTGTCTTTATTATATTATTATTATTATTAATTGTTATCAGCATTTACTAAGGAATAAAGAAATAATAAAAAAAAAAAGAACGAAAGAAAACGCATGAGGGGGAGAGAGAGAGAAAACGCGTGGAAGAGAGAGGAGGAGTCGCCGGCGGCGATTCGGCCGGAGACACGGCGGCGCACCAGTGGGGTCTTGATCGTCCGACGATGGGGAGTACGCCGGTGGCCGGCGCCGACACCCAGGACGCCGAAATCAGCGAGAATGGAGGGAAGAAGAGGCGCGGCTTGGGTTCATCGATCCCGGCTCGTCGCTTCGAACCACGACCCGTGCTACCCGTCAAATTGAAGCCCTCGACGAGTACTACAAGATGGTGGTGACGATTTTCCCGATCCGTGCTCGGTGGCACATGAAACGAGGAAAGAAGGTTCGGATGAATAGTAACCCGATGTGAACAGTAACTCCGATCGGAATTCCGATCGCACCAGCGCGTTCGTATGGCTGTTGGGAGTCTGAATATGGCTTCGAAAGTTCGGTACGACTTTCCGTTTAGAATTCGTCATTTTAAAGTTTACCGTTATTTATTCGGATGTTTCTAATAATTCCGTAGTGTAGCGAATTAGCATGAAACGAATTGAATATGTTATAATATGTTAAAACGATAAATGTGGTAGAATCCGGGGTGAATCGGATGAGATATGATCTATCTGGTAGAATTAGCGAGATTCCGGTAAAACGGCGTTTCTCGCGCGATTGAGCGTAGATGGTCGTAAACATAATTATGATGTAAATATGGCATTGCGAGGGTAAATAGGTAATTTTGGGTTTGTTCGGAGGGTTCGAGATCCTTCCGTAGCGTTTGAGGAAACTTTTCCGCAAGTTTTGCCGCAAACGCGTAAAGTGAGAATATGGGCTATCTAGTTAGTTCAGAATAGTATAGAAAGGCATATTAGAGTGATGAAGCTTAAACCGTAGAGTCGGTGAGGATTCGTGTATTTCGGGAAAGTTCGGAAGTTTATATAGATGAGTAGAAAGTTCCGCAAATAACGGTTCTGACATGTGTTGTGATTTGTTTTGACAGATCGGGTCCAGAGTCGGAGTATCTGCGAAGCCAGGTAAGTAACTCATGCGATGAGAGCTTAATGTGTGATTTCGTATCTTGATTTTACATATATACATGTATAGATGATTAATATGTTAGGTAAAACAGAAGATAGTTAAGAAGTAGTTTGAGAAGCAGTTCAAGGTTATGTGTAGCTAAGTGAAACGATCATCGCAGGTATGGCTTTTGTTATTAGCATAATATGAAGTAAGAGGTTTAATGATGTTAATGACTATGCGTATGTATGAATGTACATAAAGGTATGAATCTGTAACGATATGAATTATGTATGTGAATAAATATGAAAATGTGTAAATATATATGAGTATGTATTCGTATATGCATATGATACTAAGATATGTATAGGTTGGATATGTTCAGTTGATAAAGATGTTATATCAGATGTTCCTAGATAGAGAGCCTGAATGATTATGTTTGATCGATAAAGGAAAAGCTATGAGAATTATTAAAGGTATGACATTTGAATTTGGTAACAAGCGGTGTATTCATATGTTTGAAACATATGTTTGTACGTGAGTGTTTGAGTCGTGTTTTGGAATGTTTGTTATGAATGTGCTTATGTATGAGTAGTCGCGTGACAAACTTGGTGTGCCGTGATATGTATGTATTGTTTGACTGTATGCCTTGTGATGTATTGGTTGTTAAGTTTGCGTCATGATTAGTTGTATGATGATTGTATGTGTGACTGTGTGTATGTGCGTGTATGATGGAGCTCGTTGATTATATGGATAACGAATGCTTATGTGAAATGAGTTAATGAATTCGGAAACTAATGTGTGTTAGATTTTATAAAGCGCGTTTGTTAAGCTGTATTGGTATGCATGCATATGTATAAGAACCTTAGAAATTATTTTTGGCATGTATATAATAGGGGTGTGTTAAGGTATGTGTAAATGTATATGAATCGCGATTGTTAAGTCATTGTAATGATGTTGTAATTAAAGGAAGTTAAGAAATGTTTGATTTGGTATTGAGAAAAGTTTATTAACATAGCGATTTGATGATATTTCAAAGTTAGACTATTGTGATAAAAGTATAGATATATACGATTTGCTTCGTATGCTTTGGGCGTTAGCTATTAGATTAGCACATATGTTAATATGAAAATGTGAAACCTTGATAAGAGTTAAGAATAAAGAACAATAACAAATTAATAAATTCGAATTTGAAGTAGCTTAGTAAATCTGATAAACGGCTGATATATTTGACTTGTTTGTTTGTCATAAATGTTTGACTTGTTTGTTGTATTACTAGCAGGGTTACTTACTGAATTTCAAAACTTATACCCAACCAGTTTGCCAGTTTTGCAGGTTGACTTGTAGATTGGTCAATCATATCGGCTTTGGAAGTCATTCTCGAGACGTGGATTACCCAAGCGGCAGTCACCCTCGCAAGTGTCCTGGGAAAAGTTTTAGAAGATTAGGATATCTGATTTATTGTTTTATTTTGTAGTGCTGAGCATGTGGTTTGTATTAATAAATTAAAGTTTGATTGTTTATGATGTTGTGGGCACAGAGCCCTTAGGTTGTGGTTTTGATGAGTTTTGTGTGGACCTGAGGTCCTTTTGTTGGCTTGATATTTTCTTGGATTGCTTTTGATGCTGGACTGCGATCCAGGTTACCCAGATTTTAGGATACTTCATGCCGAATTTTCGGTAGATTCAGGGCTTATGGAGATGGGTCAATCCTGTCTCCTGCCGGTAGCATCCTACCTCTGGCGGGGTGTTACAATTGTGGTATCAGAGCCAAGGTTAGGGCGTCGGTGACTGCTGCTACAAGGTATCCGATCGTCTGAGTAAGTTTTCTGCTACGTAAAGACTGTATAGTTTTATGTTTAATTTGATTTCTGGTGTATGGTATGATGTGCCATGGTTTTGATTAATATAGGTGATTTGGATTATCCGTATATGTTTGTGTAGTATGAATATATGTATGTGTTTAAGTGTACAAAGTTAAAGCTTGTGGTTTATATAGGAATATGAATATGTAAGTAATGTGAATCTGAGGTGTTTTGAAGCATGGGAGATTTCCTGATGTTGATAGTCTGAATTGTGAAATGATATTTTGAATCATGTTTTGAAAACTTGGAATTTGATTTCTGGCATAACAGAGTTTGAAAAGAAAAAGAAAAGAAGGAAGAAAGAAAGTTTTCAGAGGTTTTGATTTTGATTATAAAGGATAAAGAAAATGTTTATGCCTCGACGTTTGATTTGAGTTTTCATGATTTGAGATCTATTAATATGTTTCCGTCTCGGTGCTCGAAAATGATTTTGATATTTTTAGACTGTAAAATTTGTTTCCGCCGAGACGCTCGAAAAGTTGTTTCCGCCACGGTGCTTGGTGATTTTATGTTTTTGACCCTCCGTGGTGATCGGTTATGTTACGTTCCGGGTTGGCCACCGGGGCGATCGTTACGGTCCAGACCATCAGAAAATGGCTGGCCCATTACCCTGTCGACATGGTACGTACATTGTCCAGTCTTTGCGCGCGACTGAGCAATGGACGATCGGTGTTATTTTGAAAACATTGCATTACAGACTCATTTATGATTTATTCAAATTTATGTTTTGGGGAGAAAATGATTTCAAACAAATTGCATTTTGATTTGATGCATTGGACATTACTTTTGATATTTTACATATATGATGTATTTATATGTTTCCGTCTCAGCGATCGTTAATGTTTTCTTAATGTGTTTCCGCTGAGATGATCGGATATTGTTATGTTTCCGCCCCGACGATCGGTGTATGCATTTATGTTTTTTTTTTATAACTCATCATATGTTTCCGCCGGGGTGATCGTAGGGTCTAAGCCATCAGAAATGGTACGACCCAACCCTCTGTCGACATGGGATCAGTTCGTTCATTGTCCGATCTGTGCGCGCGATTTGGGCATTGGGCGCTCGTTTATGTTTCGTCCAGTGAGTTATGCTGGATGCTCGATATGGTTTTTACGATGATGGATTTTTGAAATTGATTTTGTTTACAGTAAAAGAGTTTTTCAAATGCATTTTCGAAATGATTTTTAAAAGAAATCGTTTTATGTTTCCAAATGTATTTTGAATAATGGCAGACATTGACAGATTTCAGACTATCAACATCATAAGAGTATTACGGTTGTCACTTCTGGTTGTGACGATAGAGGTATTTGTTGGTATAAAAGTTTATATCGTTATAAGAGTATGTATGTAAGTTTATAGTTAGACATGGATCTTATGGATATAGTGATGATTATGTGTGCTATGTGGATAGCCATACAAAGTTGTATGTGCGATGGGATATGTATGAATGTAAACTTTGATGTCGATGTCGTTTACATATATGATGTAGAATGACATGATGTGAAATGAATGAGTTCCATTTTGTATTATGGATGAAATAGATAGTATGAGATTCGTATTAAGTTTCCGTTTTGATAGTGTTGCGTGTAAAGGACATGTGTTATGTTCCTTGTTTCAGATGATGTATTCGATTGATTGCGTAGAATCCGTGTTCTATTTTCTCTTTTGTTGATGGATGAGCTTGAAAACAGTTTCAGAGTGTTCTTATGAATGGATGTGAATTGAAATGACAAGTTTGGCTTGATTTAGACATAAAATGTTTGATTTGATGTGTTTTGTTTCGAAATAGCATGATTCGTATTAATGTATGGAATATGTAACTTTTGAAAGGTGTTAAGAATGGTGACTTCTGAATACGGACAAGATGGTAAAGTACGTACGATTGGTTCCGAGTGATCAGAAATAAGGATGGAGAAATTTCGAGGACGAAATTTTTATAAGGAGGGGAGGATGTAATATCCCGGGTTTTTTGGAACAGTTCGGGAAAGTTATCGAATTAAAGTTAAGGATTTAGATCACGATGGTAATTGAAAATCAGTGTTTATATGCTGGAAATTAGATTGTAATATTTTAAAGTGAAGAGTTGTCGCATCAGTAGACTCGTCGTTTTAAGGAATCAGTTACGCGATATTTATATTACGCGTAAAGTTTACAGTTTTAGTCACGAAATTAGTAAACGAACTCCGATCGAGTTGGTTCTTGAACCATCGAACTCGTTTTTCTGAGACGAACAACTTTCGTGTTGAACATTTTTCGAGAATCGCATCTGAAGGGCTTCGAATGGGCTGATTTCCGAAAATACCCTTCCTAGTGGGGGTATTTTTGTCATTTTCGGAAATAAGATATTTTTGTCTTTATTATATTATTATTATTATTAATTGTTATCAGCATTTACTAAGGAATAAAGAAATAATAAAAAAAAAAGAACGAAAGAAAACGCATGAGGGGGAGAGAGAGAGAAAACGCGTGGAAGAGAGAGGAGGAGTCGCCGGCGGCGATTCGGCCGGAGAAACGGCGGCGCACCAGTGGGGTCTTGATCGTCCGACGATGGGGAGTACGCCGGTGGCCGGCGCCGACACCCAGGACGCCGGAATCAGCGAGAATGGAGGGAAGAAGAGGCGCGGCTTGGGTTCGTCGATCCCGGCTCGTCGCTTCGAACCACGACCCGTGCTACCCGTCAAATTGAAGCCCTCGACGAGTACTACAAGATGGTGGTGACGATTTTCCCGATCCGTGCTCGGTGGCACATGAAACGAGGAAAGAAGGTTCGGATGAATAGTAACCCGATGTGAACAGTAACTCCGATCGGAATTCCGATCGCACCAGCGCGTTCGTATGGCCGTTGGGAGTCTGAATATGGCTTCGAAAGTTCGGTACGACTTTCCGTTTAGAATTCGTCATTTTAAAGTTTACCGTTATTTATTCGGATGTTTCTAATAATTCCGTAGTGTAGCGAATTAGCATGAAACGAATTGAATATGTTATAATATGTTAAAACGATAAATGTGGTAGAATCCGGGGTGAATCGGATGAGATATGATCTATCTGGTAGAATTAGCGAGATTCCGGTAAAACGGCGTTTCTCGCGCGATTGAGCGTAGATGGTCGTAAACATAATTATGATGTAAATATGGCATTGCGAGGGTAAATAGGTAATTTTGGGTTTGTTCGGAGGGTTCGAGATCCTTCCGTAGCGTTTGAGGAAACTTTTCCGCAAGTTTTGCCGCAAACGCGTAAAGTGAGAATATGGGCTATCTAGTTAGTTCAGAATAGTATAGAAAGGCATATTAGAGTGATGAAGCTTAAACCGTAGAGTCGGTGAGGATTCGTGTATTTCAGGAAAGTTCGGAAGTTTATATAGATGAGTAGAAAGTTCCGCAAATAGCGGTTCTGACATATGTTGTGATATGCTGGATGCTCGATATGGTTTTTACGATGATGGATTTTTGAAATTGATTTTGTTTACAGTAAAAGAGTTTTTCAAATGCATTTTCGAAATGATTTTTAAAAGAAATCGTTTTATGTTTCCAAATGTATTTTGAATAATGGCAGACATTGACAGATTTCAGACTATCAACATCATAAGAGTATTACGGTTGTCACTTCTGGTTGTGACGATAGAGGTATTTGTTGGTATAAAAGTTTATATCGTTATAAGAGTATGTATGTAAGTTTATAGTTAGACATGGATCTTATGGATATAGTGATGATTATGTGTGCTATGTGGATTGTAGGGGTTTTTAAGGGCTAAATCCGGTAACGAGCGGAAGCGGTGGAAAATCGTATTTTCCGATTTCAAAACTTTTTCTCGGATTAATTAAATAAACATATTTATTTAATTATCCAATAATCAAATTATGAAACAAAATTCAAATAAATCATATTTAAGTGAATTTACCGAATTGCCCTTACTTTGGTATTTTGTCCATTTTAGTCCGAAATTGATCTAATCAATTTTGAATGATTCTAAATCATTTCTAAGATGAACTTAGCATGTTCAAAACATCAAAACACCAAAAGCAACACAAATGCCCAAATTTGGACCCATGGCCGAATGCACTCCAATGGTGCCATTTTGTGCACTTTGTCATTTCATGCATCAAAACACATCAAGATGTAATCCAATGAACATGAAACTTTATATGCATCATATACACATCCAAATACACAACATATATGAAAAGCCCCAAATTTGGAATTGGTCATAAACCCTAATTTTTCAATTTCATCAAATTGGACAAATTAGACCAAATTGGTTAAATACAACACTTCAATCATCTTTCTTCCATCCAATCAAAGTCTCAACACAATGAAACAACTCAAGATCAAATATAGGTCATCTAAGAGTGGGTCAACAACTCTAGATTAGCAACAAGGTTTCCAAAACCATAAAAGAACACTTATTACTACAATAGCCATAAGCTTCCTTCATCATACATGCTTTACACTTTCACCAAAACTTCCATCAACAAAAATACAAGGAATAAAGAAAGAAATAACCTAAGAACAACATATGTTAAAGCCTAGATTCTAAGGAACATTTTCCTTTCTAATAGCAAGTTGGAAAAACTCACTAAAATCCAAGTTTTCTTTGATTTCTTCTTTCTTTCTCACAAGCTTCCTTTGCTTCCATTAATGGAGTTTTTCTTTTAAAGTGTATTAGGTTAACATTTCAAATGAAATGAAATCAATATATACTTGCTTATTTTTGTGCTTGGCCGAATTTGGCCTTAAAATAAACAAAAATATTAATTTCATCTTCATTTAATTTTCATTTGTTCAACTTGATTAAATATCTAAAACAACTTTAAAGATATTTAATTAAGTCAACAAAGGCAACTTAAGAAAAATATAACTCTTATATTTATAAAGTGTATGGCCGAAAATATCAAATAAATAAAGGAAATGGATATTTCAATTTTAACAATTAAAACAAATATCCAAGGAAGTCAAATTCAATTTGACAACCTTTTCTTTTAATGTAAAGTCAAACATTTACACTTATAATCATTTCCTAACTTTATCATTTGGTGATATATTTATATTTTAATTATATTAATCATTTAACAATTAAATAATTAAATAATTAATTAAATACAAATATATCAAATATATGTATTATATTTACTTTAAATATCTCAAATACATATATTGATGATATATGTCAAATACCTTTATTTGACTATTTATTAATGTGTATTTAATAATAACATATATTAAATACAAATACACATTAATTAGGAAATGACGGTTCGGCCCGTTCGCATGTATTTTTCGTTTAACGATTAAACGATTTATAAATAATCATCATTATTCATAAATGTTGCTCTAGTGCTCTACGAGTATGTTTCATTATTGAGACTCTCTAGATTCAGGTATATCCGTCACGAAATCCAATTTCATGTCCATAATCTATCCACCCGTAGATTATGACGATCACGGATAAACTAGCTGAATCATACAGGTCGAGGTCATTGCATACGTATAATCCTTCCGTCACAGGTATCCGGATAATCCCAGAGATATAGATGTAAACGTCAAATCTCTATAGGTATTATCCCGTCGACGTATCTATTAGCAATCTCTAAATAACACTCGGAACTTACTTCCGATGTATACTGTGGCCACAGATTTAACAGACTGCTAATAATATATGGACTACCTATACTCTGTACACAGAACTGACGGATCCTATCTTGACACACACAGGATATCCTGAGGATCGATCCACACCCAACGAACAGGCGGAGGTCTGATCTAAATAGATCGGTGACGTGACTGCCATCTAAGTGTGGAGGATGTCTCATACATCCACAGTGGTGTCTCAAGTCGAAGGACCACTATGCTACTCAACCCGAGAAGATTCTTATTGACGTTGGCGTACCATCCATTAAGAATCTTCGGTGAGTCGTTCAGTGTTTATCCACTATAAATACCTACACGTCTATACGAGTCTCCAAAGACTCATGGTTCATTGGGATAAACCATCGGACCAAGTCTCGATATACGACATGTACTGGTCTCAACGGATTTGACTAACCGACCCGTGTTAGCAAATCTTGACCAGGAACTATATTTGATAATATACATATAGCAGTGACACTTCCCAATGTCAATTACAAACTAACTTTGTAACTGTGTACTGCATTATATATTATCGAGCCTTTGTCTAATATATACATATCACTAAACCACATTTAGTTTCAATCTAATCGTAATCAGATCGAATACGTACATAAGAACAAGGGGTGCAACCATAAATAAGTAATATTATGGAATAAGGGGATGTTCGTATTCATGAATCAGACATAAATACGGTCCGGATTGGAGCTCTGAGCACCAACCCCAACAATTTCTCCCACTTGCTCTAGTGCCAATCCACGGTATCATATACACGTCTCAATGTGCATCGTATGCACATGGTCCTCAAAAGCTCACCCAGTACTTAAGAGGTAGGCAACAAAAACAAGTCCGCTATGACATATTGAGTTTGTCAAACAAACTCTATCGTTTCCCATAGTCAGCATCATTCATATTTTGTAGAATCTAGATTATACATTAATATGACTCTGATGCTACACAGTATTGTGCTACAGCTACTGAATTGTCCAAGTATTTAAGGATCAAATCCAAAATACTATGAAGACAACCGCAAGCACAATAACAATTCAAAAACTTCTAATTTAAAAGGTCACTATGCAACTTCATAAGTCAATACTTCAAAAGTTGCATTTGATTCCACTAAATAGTAGAATCCTTCGTGACACTCCCACTGCATCTTTTCTGACTCTTTATGACGTAGACTGTCTAACGTCATAATTAGTCTCAAAACTAATATGACCCTAATGGTTGCAGACTATATTCTCCATGAATTAGAAACTCGTTCTTAATATCTCAAAGATCACAAAGAACGTGTTTCAAGATCCATCCTATGGTCTTTAGGATGTCAAAATAACTCGTAACAATTACGATTAAATCGACATCTATAATCGCACATAATAAAGTATTTATTATGTCATCATCAAATGATACATAAGATTGATTAGACATTCTAATCAATATCTCTTTCGAAAAAGGAATCATCATTTACGAAAGATGAATACTTTATATAAGACACACAATAACTGTCCAACAGTTATACTAACTGTCATACAGATAGCCTAGTTATGTCCTTTATTAGATCATATCTAATGTACGAATAATAGGAGTATCTCACAAGTCTCTTGGTTTTATATCTTATATAAAACTTTATATCAAATATAACAGAGACTACTCCCACTGCTTTCATGGAGTAAAGAAGACTTAGGTAAATCTTTTACCTTACTAACATCTCATTATTACTATAATAATGACAATGTCGTCAGGATATATAACACTAGAAAGTAACTGTACGCTCCCACTAACCCTTCTAATCACATATGTATTCTCTATACTTTGACAAAATCAGACAATCTGATGATATCAAAAATAGAGAACACATATTTCTGGAAGACTTATCCGAGTCTACAATAGGCTCTGTAAGCTAGCACACTAAACTGCGATCTCAGCAGAACACAAACTCTAGGGTCATTTCAGAATGAACTCTTCAAATAAGGAAATCACAACTGATCTCTTATCTGAATAAGTCATCCAAAAATGCCACTTTGCATTCTTTAGCTAAAATATATAGTTTATTATTAACATTAACCAATATATCTTTAATTGTTCATTTAGTGTGACTAGAGATAAGTTTTCTCAGAATCTACAATAGATTGCTGAGTATAACTTTTCTCACTGTCATACTATAAAGGTCAAACCTTTAATAAGCTCACATTGCTTCCGTTGTGCAAACAATTAGCACATATCATGAACTAATTCATAATGAAAGCGTAATCAAGTTCAAAACTTGATCATAGTAAGCTATGAACAATCATAGATCTAAGGTTCAATGGTGAACTTCCAGAATCGATATCAAATATCGCTTCCATTATAAGTTATAGGATATTTTTTTTCTTCAATAAGAAAACAACGGAACCATTAAGTATCAAATACTCGTGAATGATTCTGTTATCCTATTGGACTTGTACGGAAGATGTATAAGGGTTGTTTCATCTTATTAATTACGTAGTTCCATTTATAATTTATCATTCTCACATTTGACTTCAATAAGTCAAGTCTTTTCTACAATAGTTAACATCTGATGTTACACACCAAGTAATAAAACGATTTTATTACTTAGAATCGTAGGAAAGATATTCTATTAAATAGAATACAATATTCTATTAAACAGAATAAACGATAAACTTTTACTTATACCTCCGAGGTGTAAGTAATTTCCATTATATAACTATTATATAAAAGAAAGATTGAAATCTCAAACTTTTCAAGATTCAAATTTTCTACCTATACATATCATATATGCAACTGTAGAAAATAATGGAACATTAATTAAAGAGATGAATTAGTGTTACTGGAGTATAACCCCAAGAGTATTGAAACTAATTTGGTAACTTTCAATATCAGACGAATCAAATCATATAAGATTCGATTGCTCCCACTACTTAATTCCATCAAGATGGAATCGTGGAAGAACAATATTGAATATGAATCATATTCACTAAATAACCTTAGAATTAATTGCTTTAAATTCATACGTTTGATCGTATCAAAGATCTTTGAACAGTTTAAAGACATGTTATGAATTTTTGAGGATAGAATTCTCTAAAACCTTTAGATTGAATATATTTGAACAAGTCAAAAATGTTCAATCTACGTTTCATCAGAACAGATTGAAAGTACTTGATACCTTCAAGACTTTCAATATGTGTTCCTTCAGAAACACGTAACTAAGTTATGACAATTCATCAACTAAGTTACGAAATAAAGAAAACTACCTTAAACAATTATTATTTATAAAACTACATACATCCAATGTATCAGTTAAATAAATTTGGTGGTCCAATGACAATCATTGGTTAAACGAGATCTTAATCACTTTCCTGAATACAATATTCATTAAATGGATAAGGATGTGTAGTGTGATCTAGTATCAAACCATCATTTACCATACGGAATAAGCATCCAATGCTTAAGTGATTAAACTCATAAAGCACCGTTCTAAATTATTTACTTTACCGAATAATTTCTATTTATGTTTATCTCTACGTCAATGACACTATTAGTTATTATAAAATATGTAACAATTGTTTATAAAGAACAAGTGACTATCCAATAGTCGCAAGTTCCGATATCAAATATCAAAACAATCGTTAACCAATATTTCAAATAACTAGACAGGAGATCTGATATCCAATACCTATAGTTGTAGTATTGTGAAAATCGATATTTTCTATACACAAATATACGCATCTCTTTTCTTTAGCTTTACTATTTGCATTCAATTATTCACAACAATTGTAAATAACTGATTAGCAAATTGTGTCAGACACATTACCTCTAAAGGTAATTAAAGCTTAGAAACGTCATTACTAGATAAACAAATACCTAATAGGGCTTTCTAAATGCCAGTCAAGAATATTGAGACATGAACTAATTCAAGTCAATTCTTACTGCATAAGAAACTATTGTCTCTAAAGTATTATATCCTAAAGGGGATATCTATCTAGATTATCTATTATGACTTAGAAACTAAGTCATTAACCATCTTTATTTTTCAAGAAAATCGGAACAACAGTTCCCGATGGTTTAGACTAATCTAATAATATCCTAGTCTATTAGTATCTAGAACCTATTCTAGAATAACTGCAACCAAGAGTCAAGTCAGATAACATATCAAAATATGTGTGCAGTAAATAAAAGTTTAATTCTATATAAACAATAGAATAAGGAAACAAACAAGTAGCAATTTCCATAATAACATACACTGCCTAAGTTATGGAATATTTTAAACTTAGCAGTGCCTCCCACTATTTTTACGTAATGCCGTAATCCCCAACGGAAAGACGAGAATTCAATAATTAAATCGAATTCCATAATGGGAAGAGGACCCCATGAATATATTTCGACTCACAGCAGAGGCACGGTCTCGCCTACGTATATTCACAGGTAGACAACTAATTGTCAATCACTCACCAGTGACTCCGAGGTTCCGGTCCTGGCCGTTTCTCATTGTCGCTGCGAAGGCAGGCCCACAAGGAGACGTACCAAGGTTAAACTTGTCAATGATAAACTCAAGTTACTTGCGTAACCCTGACAGCTAGGGCACGTTCAGGATTCCGCTTTCGCTTGAATTTATCTAGTATCTAATATACATTCGGCATAAATAAATTTCTATCAGCTCCATCCTCACAGCAGAGGCACGGTCTCGGATGTAGTCAACGAAAAGATATTTATAAACCGTATTGACAAGACGGACCAAGAAACAAGTATTCCAAATACTAGTTACTTTAAAACCTTATTAAGCGGGGATATTCCATTAAGTGTCATACACCCTAAATCTAATCAAATTAGATTATAACATGCATGTATAAAGTGAAGAAAACATGATTAAACATTGAATAAAATAAGCTAATCATTTATGGAGGCCTAGAATCAGACTCGCTCTGATACCATTTTGTAGGGGTTTTTAAGGGCTAAATCCGGTAACGCAGCGGAAGCGGTGGAAAATCGTATTTTCCGATTTCAAAACTTTTTCTCGGATTAATTAAATAAACATATTTATTTAATTATCCAATAATCAAATTATGAAACAAAATTCAAATAAATCATATTTAAGTGAATTTACCGAATTGCCCTTACTTTGGTATTTTGTCCATTTTAGTCCGAAATTGATCTAATCAATTTTGAATGATTCTAAATCATTTCTAAGATGAACTTAGCATGTTCAAAACATCAAAACACCAAAAACAACACAAATGCCCAAAATTGGACCCATGGCCGAATGCAATCCAATGGTGCCATTTTGTGCACTTTGTCATTTCATGCATCAAAACACATCAAGATGTAATCCAATGAACATGAAACTTTATATGCATCATATACACATCCAAATACACAACATATATGAAAAGCCCCAAATTTGGAATTGGTCATAAACCCTAATTTTTCAATTTCATCAAATTGGACAAATTAGACCAAATTGGTTAAATACAACACTTCAATCATCTTTCTTCCATCCAATCAAAGTCTCAACACAATGAAACAACTCAAGATCAAATCTAGGTCATCTAAGAGTGGGTCAACAACTCTAGATTAGCAACAAGGTTTCCAAAACCATAAAAGAACACTTATTACTACAATAGCCATAAGCTTCCTTCATCATACATGCTTTACACTTTCACCAAAACTTCCATCAACAAAAACACAAGGAATAAAGAAAGAAATAACCTAAGAACATCATATGTTAAAGCCTAGATCCTAAGGAACATTTTCCTTTCTAATAGCAAGTTGGAAAAACTCACTAAAATCCAAGCTTTCTTTGATTTCTTCTTTCTTTCTCACAAGCTTCCTTTGCTTCCATTAATGGAGTTTTTCTTTTAAAGTGTATTAGGTTAACATTTCAAATGAAATGAAATCAATATATACTTGCTTATTTTTGTGCTTGGCCGAATTTGGCCTTAAAATAAACAAAAATATTAATTTCATCTTCATTTGATTTTCATTTGTTCAACTTGATTAAATATCTAAAACAACTTTAAAGATATTTAATTAAGTCAACAAAGGCAACTTAAGAAAAATATAACTCTTATATTTATAAAGTGTATGGCCGAAAATATCAAATAAATAAAGGAAATGAATATTTCAATTTTAACAATTAAAAAAAATATCCAAGGAAGTCAAATTCAATTTGACAACCTTTTCCTTTAATGTAAAGTCAAACATTTACACTTATAATCATTTCCTAACTTTATCATTTGGTGATATATTTATATTTTAATTATATTAATCATTTAACAATTAAATAATTAAATAATTAATTAAATACAAATATATCAAATATATGTATTATATTTACTTTAAATATCTCAAATATATATATTGATGATATATGTCAAATACCTTTATTTGACTATTTATTAATGTGTATTTAATAATAACATATATTAAATACAAATACACATTAATTAGGAAATGACGGTTCGGCCCGTTCGCATGTATTTTTCGTTTAACGATTAAACGATTTATAAATAATCATCATTATTCATAAATGTTGCTCTAGTGCTCTACGAGTATGTTTCATTATTGAGACTCTCTAGATTCAGGTATATCCGTCACGAAATCCAATTTCATGTCCATAATCTATCCACCCGTAGATTATGACGATCACAGATAAACTAGCTGAATCATACAGGTCGAGGTCATTGCATACGTATAATCCTTCCGTCACAGGTATCCGGATAATCCCAGAGATATAGATGTAAACGTCAAATCTCTATAGGTATTATCCCGTCGACGTATCTATTAGCAATCTCTAAATAACACTCGGAACTTACTTCCGATGTATACTGTGGCCACAGATTTAACAGACTGCTAATAATATATGGACTACCTATGCTCTGTACACAGAACTGACGGATCCTATCTTGACACACACAGGATATCCTGAGGATCGATCCACACCCAACGAACAGGCGGAGGTCTGATCTAAATAGATCGGTGACGTGACTGCTATCTAAGTGTGGAGGATGTCTCATACATCCACAGTGGTGTCTCAAGTCGAAGGACCACTATGCTACTCAACCCGAGAAGATTCTTATTGACGTTGGCGTACCATCCATTAAGAATCTTCGGTGAGTCGTTTAGTGTTTATCCACTATAAACACCTACACGTCTATACGAGTCTCCAAAGACTGATGGTTCATTGGGATAAACCATCGGACCAAGTCTCGATATACGACATGTACTGGTCTCAACGGATTTGACTAACCGACCCGTGTTAGCAAATCTTGACCAGGAACTATATTTGATAATATACATATAACAGTGACACTTCCAATGTCAATTACAAACTAACTTTGTAACTGTGTACTGCATTATATATTATCGGGCCTTTGTCTAATATATACATATCACTAAACCACATTTAGTTTCAATCTAATCGTAATCAGATCGAATACGTACACAAGAACAAGAGGTGCAACCATAAATAAGTAATATTATGGAATAAGAGGATGTTCGTATTCATGAATCAGACATAAATACGGTCCGGATTGACGCTCTGAGCACCAACCCCAACATGGATAGCCATACAAAGTTGTATGTGCGATGGGATATGTATGAATGTAAACTTTGATGTCGATGTCGTTTACATATATGATGTAGAATAACATGATGTGAAATGAATGAGTTCCATTTTGTATTATGGATGAAATAGATAGTATGAGATTCGTATTAAGTTTCCGTTTTGATAGTGTTGCGTGTAAAGGACATGTGTTATGTTCCTTATTTCAGATGATGTATTCGATTGATTGCGTAGAATCCATGCATTCCTGGTCAATGTTTTGGATCGTTATCGATTTCTCCTCTTTCACCCGAGTTTGACAACAATCATCAGTTTTAGAGATATCAAAACTATATTTAGAAATAAATACTTCTTATAATGATTGATAATATAATATTACATATAGTTAAATATTATCTTTTGTTGTTTTGTTTTTAATATTATTGATTAGCGACATAAAAGAAGCAATATTTTTGTTCCTTTTGAAGAATACTAGTTCAGACTTTAGCAAAATTGCAATAGCTTATTAAAATTGTCAAAAACTATATAACATCATACCCACTAATGGGTATTGCACTATTATGGGAAGGAAAAATGTAAATCATAACCATCCCCATTAATTAGTGCAATTAAGGAAGAAGGCATTGATAAGACATGGAGAACGAATTGAAATTTTAATTTATGAGTACTTTAATTACATTGTTACGTTCATCATCACTTAATTCCAATATTTGCTTACTCTCCATAGATTATCAAAAAATAAACTTAATTTTTACAAAATATAATAGCAAGAGATAATAATTCCTCAAATATTACAACTTCAAAACTGCAGGTTAAAAGAGAATCAGCCTAAAATGAAGGCACTCATAATATTCTTTTCACATTTCAATTGATGTGCACATTTTTATGCCACTTTCATCATTCAAAACTTCAGGACATTAGCTTGTTGCGGAAGAATTATTCAAAAAATAAAATAAAAAATAAAGACAAAATAACTAAAATTAAAAGAGAAATAAACTGTACAAATTTTAATTTCATCACATCTGTAGGCTAAAACGCCATAGAGCATTAATACCAAATGGAACATTAAGCAATTTGTTTCAAATCTTATATCCGACTCTATATTATTTTTTTTATAATCAACTTTCAAACCACTACTTACGTAAATGCACGTTATTTGTTCAATCTGTCACATTTTAATCAAAGCAAATTAAAATCATAAAGTAAGAGTCATTCTGCCACACTAATTCCAAGGCATCAAATGGGACTTACTCCAAAAAAATCACATACTTATTTGATTAGTGTGACATTAATAATAAAAAGTCACATGCCATAACATTGTCCATCCGAGTCAATAGGATATTACTAAATCTCTTCCTGCTAGTCAGCTTATGAAAGACATAAAATTATCTAAAACTTGTCGCAATATATATAAATTTTGTCTAATTTTGTAAGAGCATATAGTTCATGGCAACCTTTAAAATAGAAGAATAAAACTTGGCTAATAAAGAAAGAGAAAAAATATAAAATTATTGCAGAACAAGATAATAATTAAAAATGATGTCATTAAATAGATGTTTCAATTACCACGACCTGATATTAAATTCAATATTTAATACAAATTAATTATCTTTAAATATGTATATATCAAAATGTAACTACAAACTTTTTCAGATTTTTAAAATTCATTTTTCATGTAGGATAATAAATTTGAATGTAACACCATATGTTATTAAATATAATGTAATGCAAGCTTGGATTTCAGAATACAAGAAGAGGTATAACTGATTAGCTTCCAAATATAATGTCGTAGCACTATCCATCTAAGTCAGTAGGATGGTTCCAAGTCGCTTCCCTCTAGTCAGCTTATGAAAAATATAGTTCATGGCAATCTTTAGTAAGGAAAAATATAAATTGGCTAATAAATGAAGAGAAAATATATAAAATTATTATAATAATAGAAAAGGCTAATAGTTAAAAAAAGATTAAATAAGTTAGATATTACAATTAACACAACATGATATTAAAAGCAAATACTGAATTTAAATTAAATATCGCTAAATATGTATATCAAAACATAACAACTAATTTTTTTAGATTTTTTATATTTCATTATCATCTGGAATAAGATGTTTGAATGTAGCACTATATGTCTATAATGCAAGCTCGTGTTTCATCGTACATCAAGAAGAAAAATTAATTAACATACCAATGTAAAAACGCTTGCATACCTATATTTTGTATTTGATCCATTGAGTAATTATTTGTAACATTTGAAATTTAGTAACTAGCATGTTTCATTCAATGCTCCTTCATGGAATATTTAACTATTGTTGACCCGCTACATTTTATTTCACAATTTTCATCCTTTATTGTTCTTTTCTATATTTATAGCTTTTATCTTTCTATTTTTATCTAAGATCTTCTGTAAGTTTTGAATTTAAAAATGTCAAAGAGTCTTAATTTTTTCATTATGGCTTTACTTATGCTAGTATGCAGTGAAAGCATGCTTATTTCAAGCACAATTATGGAAGAATCGAAGCCAATTGCTTCATCAATTTCTGCCAAACAATCATCAATACCCGTAAGTGTTTGTTTTTTAAGCTTTATTGACATATTGGTGTTGGTTTCATTATTTATTGATTGTCGTGAAACTCTTATGTTTGTATAATTTATTGATTAGGAAGCAAGTGTGACTGAGAAGTCTGGAGTTGCTGACATAGACTATTTTTATGATCACCCATGCATTCCTGGTCAATGTTTTGGATCGTTATCGATTTCTCCTCTTTCACCCGAGTTTGACAACAATCATCAGTTTTAGAGATATCAAAACTATATTTAGAAATAAATACTTCTTATAATGATTGACAATATAATATTACATATAGTTAAATATTATCTTTTGTTGTTTTGTTTTTAATATTATTGATTAGCCACATAAAAGAAGCAATATTTTTGTTCCTTTTGAAGAATACTAGTTCAGACTTTAGCAAAATTGCAATAGCTTATTAAAATTGTCAAAAACTATATAACATCATACCCACTAATGGGTATTGCACTATTATGGGAAGGAAAAATGTAAATCATAACCATCCCCATTAATTAGTGCAACTAAGGAAGAAGGCATTGATAAGACATGGAGAACGAATTGAAATTTTAATTTATGAGTACTTTAATTACATTGTTACGTTCATCATCACTTAATTCCAATATTTGCTTACTCTCCATAGATTATCAAAAAATAAACTTAATTTTTACAAAATATAATAGCAAGAGATAATAATTCCTCAAATATTACAACTTCAAAACTGCAGGTTAAAAGAGAATCAGCCTAAAATGAAGGCACTCATAATATTCTTTTCACATTTCAATTGATGTGCAGATTATTATGCCACTTTCATCATTCAAAACTTCAGGACATTAGCTTGTTGCGGAAGAATTATTCAAAAAATAAAATAAAAATAAAGACAAAATAACTAAAATTAAAAGAGAAATAAACTGTACGAATTTTAATTTCATCACATCTGTAGGCTAAAACGCCATAGAGCATTAATACCAAATGGAACATTAAGCAATTTGTTTCAAATCTTATATCCGACTCTATATTATTTATTTTTATAATCAACTTTCAAACCACTACTTACGTAAATGCACGTTATTTGTTCAATCTGTCACATTTTAATCAAAGCAAATTAAAATCATAAAGTAAGAGTCATTCTGCCACACTAATTCCAAGGCATCAAATGGGACTTACTCCAAAAAAATCACATACTTATTTGATTAGTGTGACATTAATAATAAAAAGTCACATGCCACAACATTGTCCATCCGAGTCAATAGGATATTACTAAATCTCTTCCTGCTAGTCAGCTTATGAAAGACATAAAATTATCTAAAACTTGTCGCAGTATATATAAATTTTGTCTAATTTTGTAAGAGCATATAGTTCATGGCAACCTTTAAAATAGAAGAATAAAACTTGGCATATAAAGAAAGAGAAAAAATATAAAATTATTGCAGAAAAAGATAATAATTAAAAATGATGTCATTAAATAGATGTTTCAATTACCATGACCTGATATTAAATTCAATAGTTAATACAAATTAATTATCTTTAAATATGTATATATCAAAATGTAACTACAAACTTTTTCAGATTTTTAAAATTCATTTTTCATGTAGGATAATAAATTTGAATGTAACACCATATGTTATTAAATATAATGTAATGCAAGCTTGGATTTCAGAATACAAGAAGAGGTATAACTGATTAGCTTCCAAATATAATGTCGTAGCACTATCCATCTAAGTCAGTAGGATGGTTCCAAGTCGCTTCCCTCTAGTCAGCTTATGAAAAATATAGTTCATGGCAATCTTTAGTAAGGTAAAATATAAATTGGCTAATAAATTAAGAGAAAATATATAAAATTATTATAATAATAGAAAAGGCTAATAGTTAAAAAAAGATTAAATAAGTTAGATATTACGATTAACACGACATGATATTAAAAGCAAATACTGAATTTAAATTAAATATCGCTAAATATGTATATCAAAACATAACAACTAATTTTTTTAGATTTTTTATATTTCATTATCATCTCGAATAAGATTTTTGAATGTAACACTATATGTCTATAATGCAAGCTCGTGTTTCATCGTACATCAAGAAGTAAAATTAATTAACATACCAATGTAAAAACGCTTGCATACCTATATTTTGTATTTGATCCATTGAGTAATTATTTGTAACATTTGAAATTTAGTAACTAGCATGTTTCATTCAATGCTCATTCATGGAATATTTAACTATTGTTGACCCGCTACATTTTATTTCACAATTTTCATCCTTTATTGTTCTTTTCTATATTTATAGCTTTTATCTTTCTATTTTTATCTAAGATCTTCTGTAAGTTTTGAATTTAAAAATGTCAAAGAGTCTTAATTTTTTCATTATGGCTTTACTTATGCAAGTATGCAGTGAAAGCATGCTTATTTCAAGCACAATTATGGAAGAATCGAAGCCAATTGCTTCATCAATTTCTGCCAAACCATCATCAATACCCGTAAGTGTTTGTTTTTTACGCTTTATTGACATATTGGTGTTGGTTTCATTATTTATTGATTGTCGTGAAACTCTTATGTTTGTATAATTTATTGATTAGGAAGCAAGTGTGACTGAGAAGTCTGGAGTTGCTGACACAGACTATTTTTATGATCACCCATGCATTCCTGGTCAATGTTTTGGATCGTTATCGATTTCTCCTCTTTCACCCGAGTTTGACAACAATCATCAGTTTTAGAGATATCAAAACTATATTTAGAAATAAATACTTCTTATAATGATTGACAATATAATATTACATATAGTTAAATATTATCTTTTGTTGTTTTGTTTTTAATATTATTGATTAGCCACATAAAAGAAGCAATTTTTGTTCCTTTTGAAGAATATTAGTTCAGACTTTAGCAAAATTGCAATAGCTTATTAAAATTGTCAAAAACTATATAACATCATACCCACTAATGGGTATTGCACTATTATGGGAAGGAAAAATGTAAATC
>SKCR01014121.1:0-57585 GCA_019454045.1 Zanthoxylum bungeanum | reverse complement strand
GGCAAATTCTTTGTGCCATTCACGTGACTCACTTATTTGGTTTTTGCTTGTTCACGTTTTTTGCCTACAATTGAGACTAGATTCATGTGACACTCTCTGACTTCTTTGGTCTTCACGGTTTTAGAAAAATGGGAGCCAAAAACTCTTCTCTCTTCTTCTTCACGGTCTTGGACCGTTCTTCTTCTTGTTCTTGTTGCGTTTTCTGCTGCGAAAATGGAGAAGCAAGATAATGATTTTGTGGCAAAAATCAAGTGCTAGCACACCTTGAGCATACATAGGTGATAGGGAAGCTTCTTCTTGAGCAAGGAAGCTTGAAGCTTGGAGCTTCAATGGTGGTCTTCAATGGCCGAAAATGGTGGAGATCTACACGCCCAAAACCGAGCAGTCCACTGCATTTGGAAGCCATTGCTGAGCTTGGAGGGAGCTCAAAAATCGCACCTTGTTCTTCAAACATCAAAACCGAAATTCAATGTGAGTTGATTCCGCACCTCCTTTGATGTGTTCATATGTGATTTTTATGCATTGTTTGTGATCTTGTGGACTTGATTATACTCCAACAGAAACGTGACTGCCGAATGGGCAAAGGGCAGAAGGAGGATATCAAGGATGGCAAGGCTATCGCTTCTGGTATGTTTGTTATTGAGATAAATATGAATACTTCTAGTTTTAAAAATTGGATTTTTGATTCTGGTTGTGGTGCTCATATTTGTACTGATGTGCAGGATCTGCAGGATAGCAGGTGCTGGCATCCGGGGAGATGGATCTACGGGTTGGAAACGGAACACCAGTTGCTGTTTTGGCCGTAGGGACTTTTGTTTTAGAACTGCCCTCAGGGCATGAACTTAAACTTTTGAACTGTTATTTCGTACCTAGTTTAACTAGGAATATTATATCTGTATCCTTGTTAACCCAGCAGGGTTACACTTTTGTATTCAGGAACACTGGGTGTTATTTATATAAAAATGATGCAGAAATTTGCACAGCTGTTGCAAATAATGGTCTTTATATTTTGAATATAAATGAATCTCCTAAAATGACAAACAAAAGGCTCAAGAGAAATAATCTAAAAGATGAAGCTTATATGTGGCATTGTCGTCTGGGACACATCAACAAGACTCGCATATCCACACTTTCGAAGAGTGGGTACTTGGACGAATTTGATCCCAATTCATATGACGTCTGCGAATCTTGTCTTTTAGGCAAAATGCCTAAATCACCTTTTAGCGGTAAAGGTGAACGTGCCACAGAACTGTTGGCTCTTGTACATACTGACGTATGCGGGCCCATGTCTAGCCAGGCTAGAGGTGGATTTCACTACTTCGTAACCTTTACAGATGATGCATCTCGTTACGGTTATGTGTATCTTATGAGACACAAGTCGGAAACTTTTGAGAAATTCAAAGAGTTTCGACACGAAGTGGAGAAACAAACAGGGAAGAGTATTAAGACATTACGGTCAGACCGTGGTGGCGAATACTTAAGTTATGAGTTTCAAGATTACTTGAAAGAATATGGTATTCTTTCACAGTGGACTCCTCCTGGACACACCGCAATTAAACGGTGTGTCCGAACGGAGAAACCGCACCTTGTTAGACATGGTAAGGTCAATGATGAGTCGCACTGAGCTACCAATATCCTTCTGGGGATACGCATTAAACAGTGCTATACTTATTTTGAATAAGGTACCGTCGAAGTCTGTTGAACAGACTCCATATGAGAAATGGACAGGAAGGAAACCAGGTTTCTCTTTCCTGAAGATTTGGGGATGCTGGGCATATGTTAAACGTTTGGAAGGTACCAAACTTGAACCCAAATATGATAAATGCCTTTTCGTAGGATATCCTAGGGAAAACCAAAGGATATTACTTCTATCACCCACAAGAGAACAAAGTATTTGTTGCTCTACAAGCATTTTCCTTGAGAAGGATTTTTTAAATGCAGTGGTAAGTGGGAGGAAAGTAGAACTCGATGAAGATCGTAGTGATACTGTTCCTGGCAATGAATCAATGACGGAACATGAACAGACCATCCGGGATGAGTCTGTACCACAAACTTCACATACACAAGGACCGCGTAGGTCGGAGAGAGTCAGAACAGTAGACTGAGAGGTATGGGTTCCTGATCTCACCTCATGTAGATATTAATCTTATTGAGGATAATGAGCCGGCTACGTATGAGGAAGCGATGCAGAATATCAATTCCGCTTTGTGGCAAGAAGCCATGAAGTCCGAGATGGATTCCATGTACGCCAACCAAGTTTGGACACTGGTTGATGCACCAGAAGGCGTAAAGCCTATTGGATGCAGATGGATCTTCAAGAAGAAGACCGACATGGATGGCAACGTACAGACGTACAAAGCTAGGCTTGTAGCGAAGGGGTATCGTCAACAATATGGTATTGATTATGACGAAACCTTCTCACCCGTTGCCATGATTAAATCCATTCGGATAATGCTTGCAATAGCTGCATATTTCGATTACGAGATATGGCAAATGGACGTTAAAACCGCTTTCCTTAACGGAAACCTTTTGGAGGATGTTTATATGCAACAGCCTGACGGTTTTATCGTACCTAGACTTGCAAACAAGGTTTGTAAGTTAAATCGATCCATTTATGGATTGAAGCAAGCATCACGGTCATGGAATCAGCATTTTGATGAGATCATAAAGGAATATGATTTCGTGCAAAACGCAGATGAACCTTGTGTATACAAGAAGGTTAGTGGGAGAGCACTTACTTTTATTGTCCTTTATGTCGACGACGTATTGCTTATAGGCAATGACATTCCCATGCTGACGTCGGTGAAAGCTTGGCTTTCATTAAAATTCTCCATGAAAGATCTGGGACAAGCAGCCTTTATTCTTGGAATAAAAATCTACCGGGATAGATCTAGAAAGCTGCTTGGACTCTCCCAGAGTACATACATTGATAAAGTGTTGAAGCGATTCAACATGGACTAATCCAAGAGGGGATTGGTTCCAATGGTACGTGGTATCTCTCTATCTAAGGACATGTGTCCTAAGACTCAGGAAGAGAGGGACAACATGAGTCGGATACCGTTCGCCTCGGCAGTCGGATCGATCATGTATGCTATGATATGTACACGACCTGATGTCTCATATTCTTTGAGCATGTGCAGCCGCGATCAGGCCGATCCAGGTGAAGGTCACTGGATAGCAGTTAAGAATATCCTTAAGTATCTTAAACGAACTAAGGATGCTTTCTTAATTTATGGAGGTGGAGAACTTGCGGTATCTGGGTATACCGATGCAAGTTTCCAAACCGACAAGGATGACTGCAAGTCGCAATCTGGGTACATTTTTTGTTTGAATAACGGAGCAGTGAGCTGGAAATCTTCCAAGCAAGATACTGTTGCCGATTCAACAACAGAAGCGGAGTACATCGCTGTATCTGAAGCAGCAAAGGAGGCAGTTTGGATCCGAAAGTTCCTAATCGTGACAATAACGGGGCTATAGCACAGGCTAAGGAACCAAGGTCTCATCAACGGTCCAAGCATGTTCTTCGACGTTACCATCTGATTCGGGAGATTATACATCGTGGCGATGTAAAGGTCGAGAAGGTCACATCAGATGACAACATTGCAGATCCGCTGACGAAGGCTGTTCTTCAGCAAGTTTTTGAACGACACATACATAGTTCGGGTATTAGATGCTTGAGTGACTGGCTATAGGCCAAGTGGGAGATTGTTAGACATTATGTCCCATAGCGTCACTGTTTGTAAATGATATTGTATTATTGTACAAAATTAACTATGTGATAATGAAATTGCCTTTTGCCGTTTTGTAATAATATTTACTTTGATTAATAAATGGCGAAAGTCCATATGATTAATACTGGATTGAGATGATATGAGACAGTATCAATCTATAAAAGTTTAAATCATTAAATATCCCTAGTCGGAGTATTATCGAGATCGGACATCGATAATGCGGAATAGACTAGTATTGCGCTTGTGCACGTTGTGAGGGCACAACAGCATAGTTCTCATATATTTAAGTATTGGATACTTATGCAAGTGCAATAGGAGGTTGTGTTTTACCGATGGTACGGAAAACAGCTTCGCTCTGGATAGACCCCGCGGAATCCCATTGGTAGTATGTCTGCGTGTCTATGGGAGGCCGCATCAGGGTAGGTGTATATGGTCTTAACCTGAGACTTACATCGCTAGTACTTGCGACAATCGATAAACTTTGGTTTTGGTGGTTGGGGACCCTAACCGGTTCTGTGTACACCTCTTCTGGGTTTATCGAGAATCGTAGTGTACTGGATGTGATGTCAAGATGGAAGTATCGCTTCAGACATATGGAGGTGATGATCACGCAGGACACAAAACTAGTACTCTATAAAAGGTTGCAACCGTCGGGACAATATGACTAGGTCAGGATTGTCTGATTTAAAGAGACTAGCTGCTTGATGTCCGATATATGTTTCGTACGGGGCAGACACATCTCCAGCCCCAGGCCTAGCATGTGACCATCCGATACTGGATCGATGTACGCAATACTACGGTATACTACACTTGATACAGATCTTATATTCCTATAAGAATATTTCTGGAGAATTGGGTAGGCATGGCGCTTTGCTAGAAGCCAAACTTGTCTTGTAAATCGGTAAAGACGTAGTACGAGGTACGTACGTGTTCGGATTATCCGACGACCGTATTTACTGCCAAAATATCCGGAGATCTCTTGGGTCACTTCCTGAAGATTCACCTATGATATTTGATTCGGACTTAATTAATCTTGGATTAATTGCGGAGAAACTTTATCCTGGATAAAGTGCCTAATTTAGAGAGAGAACGATTAATTTGGAATTAATCGATAAAATTATTGTATTCGATATAATAATCGAAATTCGATTTCGACGCGAAATTAAAATTAGATTTTAATTCGGGCATACGAGTTAATTTAGAATTAATTCGTTAGCGACGTAAATAATAATTTCGCCAGGCGCAATTATTTATTTAAATTCGGTTTAATTAACGTCGCGACGTAAGCTCGGTATTTCGGAAATATCGAACCCGAACGCGTGAGTGGACGTGGGCCCACTTTCATTGGGAAACGTGTGGGGCCCACATGACACTTGTCATTATATGCATTATTTAATTGATAAGGCATTGCATGGTGATAGTGTGCATTACACTCAAATGTTTTGCATGGAGTTTGAGTGTTTGACACTCTAAGCCATTGCATGGTTTGTGTCATAGATTTATTATTAATTTAATAAAATTATGGCATAAATATAAATTGATTTTTTGGTAAAACAAAAAAAAATCAATTACACAAAACTCTTTCTCTCTCAAATTTCTTCACATTGCCGTGAACTCCATGGAAGGACAAAGGAAGATTTGATCTTCTATTCTCCATTTTTGCTAGCACAAGCAAGGGATCAAAAGAGGTGATAGGGAAACCATCAAAGAGCTTGGAATACAAAAGCTTGGAGCTTCAAGTCTTCTTCCTCCTCTTGGCCGAATCTTCCAACACTTGGAGCTTCCACCATTTGATCATCTTCTTCATCACATAGCTTTGTAAGTATGATTCCGCCATGCTTCAAGTCTTTTATATATATTCATTTATAGTATTTCATATGCTTAATCTTTGTTTGGGACATATTATAGTAACCAACACCGATAAGTATATGTCTATCCTGTAAGGAAATCTATTAAAGGGTTATCTATCATCAAGGAAGATCGTGGGCTATTAAGTCTAAGGCTGAAACCTAAAATTACTTTGTCAAGTTTATTTTAGATTTACCACATCAATCTTATTGGTGATCAGACAACAAGAAGCATTAAGCTTAAGACTTAATAAGTAAACCTTTAAATTACCCAAACTATAAAATAACCTCTTATAAATCGGTGATATTAGAATTCATCACAACCCCAGATAACTAACTTAGTTACGACAAATAACTAGGGCTAGTAAAAACTTAAAAGTAAAAGACAAAGTAAAAATGCTGAAAAGTAATTCGGTAAATTAAAAGCTGAAAAGTAAATGACAATAAAATAAAATGCTAAGGTAAAAGGATCAAATTTTACTATTTACTATTTAGATATCTCCCTTAATATAAACTTGTGATGATTTTACCAACTAGCCATATAGGTGGTAACCTGATTAAGTCAAATTAAGTCCAACCATCCATAAAGGCGGAACCAAAATAAACATGCCATATAGGCGGTAAGAAAGTTTAATTACTAACCGACCAATCTGGCGGTATCCTTGCTTAGTCAGGTTTAAACCAGATTAATATGAATTACCAACCGACCAATACAGCGGTATCTTTATTAAGTCAATATTTTAAATATTGAAAATATTATATTTAAGGGAGATTAATCTAAATAGCGATAGTAAAATAATTACTTTTCACCCAAGCAGGGGGAAGTTACATTTTCATGTTGAATAGAAAAAACTGTAAAAGTAAAAAAAGTAAGTTACTATTTTTACAGAATGTAATAAAAATTAATTACAAAACTAAAATTTAAAAGAAACTAGATAGAAAACTCCCTATTTACATCAGATAATTCAGAGAGGATGGTACATCTGAAACTAAAATTTCGAGCACTATTTATAGGCCTCAATAAGCTTCCCGTGTCGCGACGCCAAGTTTGTTCTTGCGTCGCTATGCGATGACGTGTCGCTCTCTGATTGGTCGGTTCAGATTTTTATCTGCTGAAGTGGCAATTGCGGATAATTAATTCAATAATTGTGCTGATGTGGCAGTGACGTGGCGTTGACGTGGTGTTGACATGTCGACACGTGGCGAAAGGGATTGTCGGCACCATAGAATTGTGAAACATGGCACGCTGTGATTGGCTGATGATGACGTGGTTGACACGTGGCAGGTTGACTCGATCTTCTGCTGACGTGGCTGACACATGGCGATGGTAATTGTCAGCACCATAAGATGATGACACGTGGCACGGAGCACGTTAGTAGTTCGGCTGTGATGGTGACATGTGTCACGGCGCACGTTAGAAAAGTCAAACTTCTCAGATTTTGACATGTGTCCCTGTCGCACGTTAGCATAGTGCAGCGCACGTTAGGCGTCGTGACGCAGCTTGCGCGTCGCGACGCACCAAATGAACAAAATGCCCTTTTGTGTTCTTTTTCACTGTTTTGGCCCCAAATCACCTCCAGAATGTCCTGAAACTTTATTTATCTACAAAATAACACAAAACACATCAAAATATTCACAAAACTCAAGAAACTATACAAAATATTAGGTTAAATGAGTGGGAAATAGTGATACATTTACCACTCATCACGAGGGGAAGAGAGGAAATGAGGGGTGAGGAGAGGAAAAAAGATGACATATGTAACTTCTCGCCAGAGGTACGACGTTACAGACAGGAGACAAGAATAACTCAACTTCTTAAGCTTCAATCTTAACAGAAAATGGACATGATGCAACCCAATCTTGGACAACCTGGAACCCAATCAGGCATCAAAATGACTTGCAATGAATATTGCATACAAAAGGGACCTCCGGTCCAACCAATGTCAAATCAAATCTCATCCTAAATTCCTACAGGCTTTGTGCCACCATCACAAATACAATTCAAAACTTTTATTTATATATAAATAACAACGTTAATTGCGCGAACCAATATATCAACCTTAAGTACAGACTCTTATACATAATTACATTCCCAATTTTTTAGTCCAATAGTTTCTAGAAAACTCTTCTTATTTCTTGAAATATTGAAAGGGAGAAGGTAATAAAATTGGGTAATTTTTCCTCCCCTTGGGCGTGAGATAGAGAAGAGTAAAGAAGAGAAATTTCAATTTCTTTTACAAATTTCTAAGGACAATCAAGAGCTAATCATCACCAAACAACCCTAGGAAGAAGAAGAATTAGTTTAGGGAATCTATTAGGAAAGAAATGATTGGATTAAAGGTAAGCAAAACTTTACTCAAATTTTGATGTTTTGAGTTTTGATGGTTTGATGATTGTAGTGTACTATTAATTTGATGATAATATAGTTTGAATTAATTTGATGTTAAGGAGTTAATGTTTGGGTCACCCCGAAGCATGTTACCATAGTTGAGTAATTTAGTAAAGATTAATAGGATTGGGTGGTGTTGGAATGTTAAGGACTTAGTATGGTGATTAACTGAGTGCATGAAATTATTTTTGGAAGTGTACCAATGGAAGTTATGAATTGATGATTGAAGAGGTAAATATTGGCCTTGGAAACGGCCGAGCATCACGATGCTAGTAGCCTAGCGTCGCGACGCGTAACGAGATTGAACCCCAAATTCAGACCTGATGATTGACCGTCGCGATGCTACTGGTCCAGTGTTGCGACGCATATCAAAACCATATCCTCTATTTTGTATGAAGTCACGACGAATGCTCCTCGGAGTTACGACGCGGGTCATGATGCGTCGCGACGTGCAACAAGATTACTCTTTGCCTCGACCCAGCCCAGGTGAGCGTCGCGACGCCTACACTATAGCATCGCGACGCGTGACTATTTTAATTTAAAAATAATTTAACTTTCCCCACTTCATTCAAAGGGTTAGAGGACACCCTATGAGACTCGTACCAAGATAGAAACACTTGTGCACAACATGTAGAGAGGATAATTTAACTGGATTAATAAGCTTAATTTAATTTCGAATCATATTTTGCAACTCATATTCTAACTAAGTTTATCCAAAATAGATACTCGGCAGGAGCCGCGATCTCCCTCTGTGACGTGAAGCAGAGTTGACCAAACTTCAAAATCTGTGAGTGGATTTTTTTTTAAAGTTGATTTGTATTTACTTAAGATTGATCAAGACTTATCTTTAAATGCTTTAGGGCGTTAGCCAAATTGATTTTCAGTTATTTCTTAAATAAGAAAACTTTGAGTAACTTTAAGATTTAAAAGCTTGAGTACATATGATTCTTGAGGCATGGGGCAACAACTCACATCAGCTCTGACTTATGGAATTGACGGGCAGAGACCGTGTGCACACGTAGTTCAGGGCTAGGGGACGACGATATGTAACGTTCCTAGTCCCTAGTTTCAGGGCCAGGTAGTAGCATGTATCACCACTTCTGGCTGTGGTTCAGTGGCTTGGGGGACGACGATACTTAACGGCCCAAGACAACTAGTTGGTGTATGAGGGACGGCAATACGTAACTTCCCCATGCGTCAGGTTTTCTACAGTTCCAGAGATTTTATGCAGAAAATATTTCTGAAATAGTTTTCTCAAGTTTAAAAGAAAAGAATTAGTTTCCAAATAAAGGATTTTAGAAAAGTTTTTAAGTTAAGATGATTTTAAACAGTTATACTGATACAGTTCTTTGATTTTGTAGTTCCACTCACTGAGTTCCATATGAATCGCCCCCACCACTTCCTAGTTCTTTTGCAGGATCCATCTTTTGGTGTGCCACGTGCAACTTTTGGAGACTGAGCTCGAGGACAAGAGTTATGCTTCAGTCACTAATTATGAGGTCCATCATTCCAGATCTATATTCATATAGAATGTAGTTCTCTGGGATTTCATTTTGATTTATTATAGACATATGATTGATGATTTGTATATGATAAATACATTCAGATATGTATATATTTCATAATTATGCATTTGTGCTAATTTTAAGATTACATGTGCAACTAGTTATAAGATTGCATAGTATTATGATAAAAACAAGTTTTCTACTGCACAAGTTAGAGGCTTAGGCAACAGTGGGATCTGTTGCCTGCCGGTAGCATTCACTTAATGGGAATGTTACTAAGATGGTATCAGAGCATAGTCTAGGGAGTCAGTAACTACAGTAAGAGAGTAGTATTGTCTTGTATATGTAGTATACCTGGGATACCACTATATATAATAGGCTGTTTACTCTAGTAACCTTGTCTCGAGGTTTGTCTCATTCTTATTAATTATAATTCCTTTAAATGGAATTGATAATTTTTCTTTCTTAATTTCTTAGATCTCATGCCACCCAATGGCAAAACCGGAGTCAGAGGTAGACCCATGCGTGGTAGGGCTCCTCGGGGCATAGACCTGGATCAAAGATCAGTAACACCTCCCTCATAGCTAGATAAGGGGCAAGGAGTGGAGTCCGTACATGAGAGTGGTGCAGGAGAAGATAGAGCAACACCAGTGGTTCAACCTAATGACCCAATAGTTGTGGGGTTACAACAGATTCAGCAGTTAGTAGCAGATCTAGTCCAGTTGATTACTCGTTAGCAGCATCCACTAGGCCCATAGCCGAGAGCTGCAGAACCCACAGTTCATGCTCCACCTCCAAATGTAGGACTATCAACGGCTCACCAAACAATAGTTCCTCCAAACAGACCAGATCCTACTACCTTCCCAGTAGGAGCTTCTGTTATGCCTCATGAGCCACCTCCAGTAACAGTTCAGGTTATGCAGCGACATGAGCTGATAGTGTCTTTACATGACTTCCAGAAGCTTCTTCCTCCCTCTTCTTAGGAGTAGCGTCATCCCCTAACCCTTGTAATTTTATTGAGGAATCAGATCGCATATGTACGACTTTGGGGTGTTCACCTTAGAGAGCGGTGGAGTTAGTTAGTTTCCAGTTGATAGATGTCACCAACACTTGGTTTATGTCTTTTTGAGATGGTGGGCGACGAGATGCTCCTCAATTGACATGGGTTGAGTTCAATATAACTTTCTTATCCAGATTCCTATCGTAGAGTATCAGAGATGCTAAAGCTCGAGAGTTTGAACATTTAGTTCAGAGGGAGCAGATGCCAGTTTTTGAATATGATATACGGTTTACGCGATTGTCTCGCTAAGCCCCATATTTAGTCAGTACTTAGGAAATGAAGGTGAAAAGATTTGTTAATGAGCTTCGAGATTACTTGTTTCATTCCATTCACTTTACATAGACTACTACCTATACTCAGGTTTTAGATGCTGCTTTACGATTTGAGACGAGAGTTAGAGAGAGACAAGCAGAAAGAGAATCGCGAAAGAAACCGAGATCAGAAGAAAGAGTTAGGCCGCAATAGAGTGGCCCTATTAGACAACAGTAGATATCAGCTCTGCCTACTACCCGTAGAGATATGGGTTCAATTCAATGAGGTCTAGATTGTAGGCCAACTCAGAGTGCCACTTCCCACGCAGTTTCTTCTCCCTCGGTGGCCCAGCCAAGGCGAGGTCTTTTGACATGCTCGATATATGGGAAAACTCATTATGGGGCTTGTCGATCTGGGAGTAGGGGTTGTTATCGGTGTGGACAATAGAGACTGTCCAGTACTAGTAGATCAGCTACCATTTTCCAGTGCCGCTCTATCTACACCCCAGCCATAACCAAGCAGAAGTGTATGAGGATGAGAGCAGAGGCCTGTGAGTAGAGGACAAGTGGTAGGGGAATGGGAAAATTATTAGGTGATCAAGGACAAGCTTCCTTCAGTAGAGATTAGGGAAGGGTGCATACCCTCACACCTCATGAGGCACAGGAATCTAATGCAATCGTCATAGGTACATTGTTGATTGATTCTTTGCAAGCGAGATTATTATTTGATTCGAGTGCTACCCATTCTTTTTATGGCACCGTGCTTTGTAACTCAAACAGGTAGAGACACTGAGCCTCTAGATTCACCTATCTTTATAGCTACACCAGTAGGAGGTCCCATAAAATCTACGTTGGGTGTGAAACATTGTTTTGTAGATATTGATGCACCTCTAACAATCTAGCTCAAATCAATTTGATCCTTTTCGATATCATATCCACCAAATCCGAACCTTGAATCTGTCTCTCTCCAACCTCGCCCCAACAAACATAAGTCCTATATCTCATCCCATATAGAGCCTCAAATGGAGCATTTTGATACTAGCATAGAAGTTGTTATTGTAGGCAAACTCTATTTGATGTAAATGCTCATCTCAACTTCTAGTAAACATCAATACACGCTATCTTAGCAAATCTTCTAATATCTAAATAGTATGCTCTGACTGTCCGTCAGTCCGTGGGTGGAATATCGTACTTATAGAAATATTTGACCCCACAGACTTCTGGAAACTCTGCCAAAAATGAGAAGTAAATATGGCATATCTATCTGATATAATCGACAATGGTATACGATGTAGCAGTATAATTTGCTCCAAATATAGTTTTTGCTAGCCTCTTCGATCCCCATGTAACTCGAATCGGTAGAAAATAGGCAGATTTAGACAATCGATCTACTATCACCCAAATTGCATCATAATCTTTTTGTGTCCTCGAAAGCCATACTACAAAATCTATGACAATATTTTCCTAAGGCCACTCAGGTATAGGTAGAGGCTGGAGTAATCCAGCTGGATGTTGATGTTCTGCTTTAAACTACTGACAAACCAAACATCGAGATACAAACTCTGAAAGCTCTATCTTCATTCCCAGCCACCAATATGTCTTCTTCAGATTTTGATACATCTTGGTGCTCTCATTATACATATTATACAGAGCATCATGAGCTTCATCCAAGATCTCCTACTTAAGAGTTCATGTAGGTGGTACCACCACTCTATCACCAAAAAGTAATACGTCATTTAAACTCAGCCAGAAGGTAGTATTCTCATTCTTTGCAATCTCTATTTTGTTTTGAGTATATATCGCAGTATAGGTCGGACCTTAATATGGGCAAGAAGACTTTCATTGTTAGATATCTTGAAAGTCAAACATAAAGCCGCCATTTCTTCAAATATCCTCTATCTGACTTTCAAAAACTATAATTTACTCACATTCTTCCTACTAAGTGAATCAGCAACTACATTGGCCTTTCTTGTATGGAAATTAATTGTACAATCATAGTCAATTAGGAACTTCATCCAACGTGTCTGCCTAAAATTCAGCTCTTTCTGAGTGGGAATATATTTTAGACTCTTATGATCATTATAAATCTCAAATTTGGCACCATATAAATAATACCTCCAAATCTTTAGAGCATGTACATTGGTTGTCTCCTCTAAATCATTGGTAGGACAATTCTTCTCAAGAGTCTTCAACTATATCGAGACATAGGCAATCACTCCCACATGCTACATCAGTAGACATCCTAACCATCGATGTGATGTATCTGTATAAACCACATATCCATCAAGTCCAAATAGGAGAGTAAGTACTTGTACATTAGTTAATTTCTCCTTTAGAGTTTGGAAGCTCCTCTCACAATCATTAGTCTATACAAACAGAACCTTCTTTCTTGTCGGCTGAGTGATTGGAGCAGCAATAATAGAGAAATTCTGAATAAAGTCCCAGGAAACTCCGAATCTCTATCACCATTCTCGGTCTCTCCCATTTCAAAAATGCTTCGACCTTTTATGGATCTACATAAATACCATCTCTTAAGATAATATTCTTAGGGCAATGGTGGGACCCCTAGAGTCGGATTCGTACCTTGCGCAGCGGAAGTGAGTCTAACTCATGGATATAAAGAATGGGTGTATTTTTTAATAATTTAATGGAATACTATATTCCATTACGACCGGGGCTGAATCGGAGTTCAAAAACTCAAAAATAGAAAAAGATAAGTTTCAGTACGCAAACGATACAATGCGCACATGAGTGTATTTTTTTATTTCAATTTTCCTTAATCAACTTAATAAATAGAGAGCTGATGGAATTGGGGTTTTTACCATAATTCCTTTCCATCATTCCCTAAACACTTTCAAACACCAAAAAATTTATTTTTAACATCAACACATCAATAAAAACATATTTAAACATACTCATTTATCCAATTTCACAAATCATGCTCAAACACATTTTTACCCAAATTTTAACCCTATGTCAAATTTCATGCTTTTATTCGCTCTGATACCATTGTTGGAGTTTCTAGGTCCATAGGATCAAATAATAAACATGAAACAAGTGCAAATACAAATCGAGAAAGCCGCGGAATACAATCGGTTGAGCGACACAGAGGCAACAAAAACGAACTTACTGCCACACTTCACTGCTCGACAGTGAGCAGCCCAGCTCACAGGTTTGGCACCATTGGAGGATCATCTTCGAGCTCCAATCTTCGTCGAATGGTTCCCGGATCATGGGTGAACTTCCCTATCACCTTCGCATTGATCTCAGAGTGCTAGCTCTCGATGATTTTTCCACAAAACCATCGCACTTGCTTCCCTATTTCTTCAATCCACTCGGCAGTTCACTGCCCACCAAGAAGAAGAAATGCGTGAGATGAGGAAGAAAAATAAAGAGAGAGAGAGATGTGTTTGTTAAGTTAAAATTGGTAAATGATTTTCCAAAAAACATATACGCCATTTTTCCCTCCAAAACCAAGCCATTTAATGGTTTCCATCTACTCAAATCAACTAACATCAACTTCCCATCAATTATGAATAGTGACTGGCGTCAATCACTCAAAGTGAAAGACATCCATCACTTGATTGACGGATGATGTGACGCTAGAAGTGACTAGCGATTTGACGCTTGATTTGATTTGTCGCACTCAAATTTGAAATGCGAATGCGCTCACAAATAATCTCGGGCTCGGGTTCGCTAATTCCAAATTAACGAACTTTCCGTTGCGTCGTTATTAAATCAAATTTAATTAAATAATCATGTCAAGCATAATTACTATTCACATCACTAACGATTTAATTCTAAATTAATTCGCTCGCCCGAATTAAAATCTAATTTTAATTTCACGTCGAAATCCAATTTCGTTTAATATATCGAATATATTAATTTATCGATTAATTCCAAATTAATCGTTCTCTCTCTTTAAATGATATTTTATCCTAGATAAAATATCTCCGCAATTAATCCCAGATTAATTTTCTCTCTCATCTTATTAATCCCAGATTAATTAAAGTGCGAGTCATACGTCATCGGTGAATCTTTAGGAAGCGACCCATGAGATCCCCGGATATGTTGGCAGTAAATTCGATCGTCGGACTATCCGAACACGTAAGTACCTCGTACTACGTTTATACTGAATTACAAGACAAGGTTAGCTTCTAGCAAAGCGCCATGCCTCCTCAATTCTCCGAAAATATCCTTACAGGAATAAGGATCTATATCTGGCGTAGTATACGTAGTATCGCATATTTCTGTCCAGTATCAGATGATCACATGCAAGGCCTGGGGCTAGTACAGTGTCTGCCCCGTACGATGCATATATCGGATAACTAGCAACTAGTCTATTTAAAATCGGATAATCATGACCAAGTCATATTATCCCAACGGTTGCAACCTTTATAGAGAATCAGTTCTGTATCCCTGCATGATCATCAACTCCATATGACTGGAGTGACACTTCCTTCTTGACATCACACCCAACACACACGACGATTCTCGATATACCCAGAATTGGTGTAACAACAGAAACCGGTTAAAGCCCTGGACGACCTCAACCAAAGTATATTGATTGTCGTATGCATTAGCGGTGCAAGTCTCAGGTTAAGACCAAATACACCTACCCTAATTTCGGACTTCCATAGACACGTAGTCATACTACCAATGGAATTCTGAGGGGGTCTATCCAGAGCGAAGTTGTTTCCCGTACCATCGGTGAAACACAACCTCCTATTACACTTGCATGAGTATCCTATACCCAAATATATGAGAACTATATCGTTGTGCCCTCACAACGCGCACAAGTGTAATACTAGTCTTTTACGCATTCATCGATGTCCAATCTCGATAATGCTCTGACTATGGATATTTAATGATTTATCATTCATGGATTGATACTGTCTCATATCATTCTCAATCTAGGAACAAATCATAAGGACCTCTCATCATTTATATATCTTGTTGATCTAATCACAAATGATAAGAGTGTAATCTCCTTTGTCACATAGATAATTTGTACAACAACACTGTGATATGTACAAATAGTGCGCTATGGGTCGTAATTGTCCAACACTTACGATCATGTTTATAGCTTTCATACGATCATGTTTGTAGCTTTCAGCTCAAGTTTTTAGTTTCAAGTCTTGGTTGTAGTCTCAAGTCATGTTATTGTTATCAGCTAATGGTCACATTTCACTAACCGTGTTTATAGATTTTCCTCATAATAATTATCATTATGTCTAGTTTCCTCATAATTTTATGGTTTGTTAACCCAAACTCCAGAACTCAAGTTACACTCAAAATATTATACTTTATTCTAGTAAGCTCCAAATTCGATTTAGATCACATTTCATCTTCCATGGCTTCTAATCATCAAAAGTAACAGTCCAAAATCATATTATCACCATTCTAACATCCATGAGAAGCAAAAAGAATAATGGCAAACACATAATTCCACAAACACATTGCATAAAATTGAACAGAATAATGGCAAACACATAATTCCACAAACACATTGCATTGATAACCATGAAAGCGCAAACATGCAATAATTATACAAGCATGCATATTAAAGAGAAGCAATCAGGTTCGTAATACAAAGGGATAACCAATAGGTGGAATTATGCATAAAATATGGTGAAGAGGACTCATTTCAGTGTATGCGCATTCGTGTAGCATTTGAAAACGCGTTCGAACGGTAAACAGAAGGTTATCGTTCGTGTGGCGTTTGATAACGCGTTCGAACGGGACCAGACCTGATGAAACAAATGCATGCACGTTCGAGTAGCATTCGTAAATGCGTTCGAATGGTAAATAGAAGGTTCCCGTTCGTATAGCGTTTGATAACGCGTTCGAACAGAAGCAGACAGAAAACATGCGTTTGTGCGGCGTTTTGAAATGTGTTCGAACGGGGTTACAGTAGTGACCTGCAAAATGCAGTAAACAACATGACACATACATGAACGGATGAATAGATGACACCTAATAAATAATAACGGGCTAAAAGGCACGACAAAGCATCGTGGTAAAAGATCTTTAACCCCTCGAGATGGAGGACCTTTAATCCAACTTACTAAGCCCATGCGCAATGCAACATGATGCATGATTATGCAAGAAGATGACATACAAAGAAAATCGAATAACGAAATAGAGGGCGCAACGAAGTATTGTGGTAAAGGTTATTTAACCCCTCGAAATGGAGGACCTTTAATCCAACTTACTAAGCCCATGCGCATCACATCATAATGCATATAAAATTAAAGACAACGATGTCGGACTTCGTACACCAGATTGAACACATCTTCCATCCAACCGACTATACATCATCCGGTGCGGTAAAGCATCGTGGTAAAGGATTTTAACCTCTCAAAATAGAGGACCTTTAATCACACTTACTAAGCCCATGCGCAAACAACACAAGACGTATATAAAAATTTAAGACAATGATATCGGACTTCGTATACCCGATTGAACATATCTCGTATTCAACCAAATATACATCATCCAGTGTGGGAAAGCATCGTGGTAAAGGATTTTAACCTCTCAAAATAGAGGACCTTTAATCGCACTTACTAAGCCCATGCGCGTTATCTCATTATTACATAAACAAATAACATACGGAAATCAAGTAACGAATAATAAACAAATCAAAACAACATAAAACGAAATATGTGCCGTATACTCAAGTGATACATGGAGTTGTATCCCGAGTACAGATCATACTACCGTCCGTTCGGAATCGGCTATGAATTTATGTCCGGGTTTCCATCCTATATACCACAAGAGACGACACATTCATTCATTCAAGGGCCACAACACACATCATTCCACAATACATGCATTTTCCATTTATTCAAGGGCCACAACACACATATCAATTAATGACTCTCATGCGAATAAAACTAATAAATAATTGAAATGCGAATAAAAAATAGATGTGAAAAGTGCCCTCAGGTCTAACATTTTATGTCGACTTTTGGACTCACGTTTCACGGTGATCGGAAGGGCCAAAGCTCCGCAACTTTCTAGTTCACTGGTTCATTGCTTTAGCTCACTGTTTCGCTGTTCGGGCTACTGTTTTGACTTCGTTTCGCTGCTGTTTTTCATTATATTTTCTGGTCACTGTTTTTAGTAATTTGTTCACTGTTTGGGGACTGTTTTGGGGTATTTAGGGTACAGATCAGGGGCTGTTCCAGGGACTGGTTTACTCACTGTTTGGGGTGATTTGTTCAATGGTTTTGTGGGGTTAAGAGGTACGATTTATGGCTGTTCAGGGACTGGTTAAGGAGGCAGTTTATGCGTAGATTTGAGGGGCCACTGAAGGGTCTGCTTTGGGTGTGTTAGGCGTGAAGATTGAAGGGCAGTTTGTGAGTTGTGCCGAGTGTCTTAGGTTACTGTTCAACGTGGCTGCATAAGTGGGTGTTAATGGCTGAGTTTGTGAGGGCTGTGGCGTGATTCTGGTCAGTGTGTGGCGTGGGCTACGTTTTGAGGCTGCTAGGCGTGAGGCTTGTGAGGGTGATTGGGGAAGCAATGTGTAGGGGCTTGTGAGTCAGTGTGGGGAAGGCTGGTGACGTGAGGGGGCTTCTTTTTTTCGTGAGTGATGAGTGAAGGGCATGAGGCAATGAGGCTTACATGTTGTTTATTTGGTCTACATGTGCTAGTTCATGCGATAATGGTGGCTATTGCTTTTGTTTGCTGAGGGTTTTCTTTATACGTGAATGTGTAGTGATTCTTAGGGTTTCATTCCTTGTGTGCAGTGTTTGTCTTCGCCGTGTAAGAGAGTTGATGCGTCTTCTCCTCTTTTAGGGTTAGGATTGTTATTGTTTATATAGTTGCAAGGTAGGGTTTGCATGGGTTAAAAAAGATAGAAAATTAATTAAAAAGCGACGGATTTGATTTGGTTTATTAAAGGAAATGATATTTGTATTTAGGTGGGTAAATATTTTAAATTGGTGAGTGATTTATTAAATTAGGAAGTGATTTATTTTAATTTTGGAATTTAAATTAATTGGAATTATTTTGATTTCAAGTTATTTAATTAACTTAATTGTATTTTAATTTAATTTAATTTAATTAGCTTTAATTTATGTTGATTTAATTTGTGACATGTATTTCAAATGTTTAATATTTTTTTGGATTGGGCTTGGGTGAGATAGGATTGGTGTGTGTTTTATGGGGTTTGGGCTAAGGGTGTGTTTAAAATGGAGGTCCAACAAGCGAGCCTGAAGCTAAACAAGCGACTAAAATCTGAAAAAAATACCGGTTCCCTTCCGACGTCCGTTTCCCGCGGCTCCTGCGACTTAAAAGGTAGTGCCTCCGAATGAGACTCATCATCGGGTCTTACATGCAAAATGCAGTGCCTACACCCGAGGCTAAGCAAACGAATTAAGTCCAACAAGGTATTGATTTTTGAATTTCCCTTCCGACGTCCGTTTCCGCGACTTCCCGCGCAACTTATCGGGTAGTGCCTCCATATGAGGCTCATCATCGGGACTTATGCAAAAATGCAGTGCCTACACAGTGAATGAGCTTCCTTGTTGTGAATGTGTTTCCTTTAAGATCCGATGCATCGATCAACCACTAGTTTTCCAAACTATGACTCGATACCAACAAACCGAAGTGTAGGCTTTACTCACAAAGATTAATCTCTAAACTCTTTAGAGATTTATGTTGTCACAAATTATTTTTGCTTTTATAAATGAATGAAGAAGTGATGTTCTTCTTTTCACACTTTTCTCTCTTCTCAACTCTTGAGGAAAAATCTGGATTTTGGTTTTGAAATTCTTTCTCAACTCCATCAGAAATAGGTTGATCTTACTCTCTCACAACTCTTGTGTATATGTTTAGTGGAAAAAAAATCAGGATTTCATTCTTTCAATCAAGCCAACTACTCTTGTCATTAAGCCATTAATGCTATCTTGTAATGGCAAACACACTGTGGGAACACATAATTTGGTGATGCATGCTGTTCTAGGCTCGCGACCTAGTTGGGAGTATGGAGTAGCCCGTGGGGGACTAAACCGGAGAATGATGGAGTCGCCCCCCGGTGTGAACCGGGACAAAGATTTATAGCCGCACTCACCCCTCGCAAGGGAAGACCTCAAACCATTGGGTTCGGAATGGTCCCTTACTTATGCCACTTGTAATAAAATGATTTGTGCAAAAATTCAACCAAGCCTAAGCAACATTTATTTCCAAGGATAATTTACTCCTAAGTTCGCATGCATAAGTACAAGGCTCATATCTAATTTTGCATATAACCTATGTCCGGATTTGCAAACAACATATTTACATTTAATCTATGTCCCAATTTGCATACAACCTATTTGCATATAATCTATGTCCAAATTTGCATACATAATGATAAATACGACTAGCATACAATGTCATAAGCACATTACATTCGATCATAGGCATGCCAGTAGATAATAATTGTATAATCACGCATGAAAGCAAATTGGAATAACGACGAACATGCAATAGCACACGACAATCTCATGAACATACTCCGATCATATAATGCAGAAAACAAAGAACAACCTAAACATAATACAAATTCCAAGCGCAAAATAAATGACTAATCATGCTTGAAAATGAACAACTAAATAGGCTAAATCTGCTTAAGTACCAAGTAACATACTAACGGCCTAATCATGCTAAAATACCATCTCATGAACGCATCAAATAGACTAATGCAGAGATACAAATGGTATGATTGATTACATGATACAAGAGAAATCACCTAAGAAACCACTATGCATGACATGTGATGGAAAGGACTCATTTCAGTGTATGCGCGTTCGTGTAGCATTTGAAAACGTGTTCGAACGGTAAACAGAAGGTTTGCGTTCGTATAGTGTTTGAGAACTCATTCGAACGGGACATGACCTAATGAAACAAAACACATTCGCGTTCGAGTAGCGTTCGTAAACGCGTTTGAACGGTAAATAGAAGGTTCGCGTTCGTATAGCGTTTGAGAACGCGTTCGAATGGGACCAGACCTGATGCATGATAAAACAAATGAAATACGTGCGCATTTGAGTAGCGTTAATAGACGTGTTTTAACGGTAAAAATAAGGTTCACATTCGTATAACGTTCATAACCGCGTTCGAATGAACTGAGACAGAAAACATGCGTTCGTGCGGCGTTCTGAAACAAGTTCGAACGGGGTTACAGTAGTGACCTCAAAAAAGGCAGTAAAACAACATGACACATACGTGAACGGATGAATAGATGAACCTAAAAAAAATAATATCGGGCTACAAGACACGGCAAAGCATCATGGTAAAGGATTTTCACCTCTCAAAATGGAGGACCTTTAATCCGACTTACTAAGCTAATGCGCTAATAACATAATGCATATAAAAATAAAGACAACGATATCGGACTTTGTATACCGATTGAACACATCTTACATTCAACCGAATATACATCACTCGGCGCGACGAAGCATCGTGGTAAAGGATTTTAACCCCTCGAAATAGAGGACCTTAATCCAACTTACTAAGCCCATGTGCTAATAACATAATTCATATAAAAATAAAGACAACGATATCGGACATTGTATACCCGATTGAACACATCTTACATTCAACTGAATATACGCCACCTGGCGCGGCGAAGCATCGTGGTAAAGGATTTTAACCCCTCGAAACGGAGGACCTTTAATCCAACTACAAGCCCATGCACTAATAATATAATGCATATAAAAATAAAGACAAGAATATCAGACTTTGTATACCAAATTGAACACATCTTACATTCAACCGAATAAACGTCATCCGGCGCGGCGAAGCATCGTGGTAAAGGATTTTAACCCCTCGAAACGGAGGACCTTTAGTCCAACTTACTAAGCCCATTCGATTATCTCATCATTACACAAAAAATATCTTGTAGAATTTAAATAACGGATAATAACGAATCAAACAACCTAAAACAAAATATGTGTCATTTGCTCAAGTGTTACGTGGAGTTGTATCCCAAATATAGACTGCACTACCATCCATTCGTATTCGGCTATGGAATTTATGTCTGCGTTTCCATCCTATATACCACAAGAGGCGACACATTTTCCATTTTATTTAAAGCCACAACATGCATCCATGAATGACTCTCATAGAAATAAATAACTAAAACGATTAAAAGATGAATAAAAATTAATACGAAGAGTGCCCTCAGGTCTAACCTTTTATGCGACTCTCGGAAGTACCGTACGCTTTCGTCGGAAGGGGGGATCCTCCGCAACTCCTCCGGTTCACTGGTTCAATGTTTCCCTCGATGCTTCGCTGTTCGGGCTACTGTTTTTCCTCCGTTTCGCTGCTGTTTTGCTGCTGATTGGTCATGTTTTTGATGTTTTAGGCTACTATTTTTTGTGGTTAAGGGCTGTGTTTAGGGTGAGTTTCGGTAGTTAGTGGGGTGTTCCAGGGGCAGGTTTTTGGTCAAACGGTGAATGTTTTATGTAGTGATTTTTGGTAATATGGGGCTGTGATTTTTGGTAGTTTAGCTTACTGTTCGGGGAGTGTTTCAATGGTGGTTTGTGCGGCAATGGAGATGGTGTTTTGGGTTGTGACTTTATGGCTATGGAAGGGGATTTTTGGGTGATATGCTCGGCAATAGAGAGGAGAATAAGAGAAATTTTTTTTGCTTGTTATTCTTTGTGTATGCGTGAGAGAGAGAGAGGGGAATGTCTTGGTTTTGGGTCTCGTTTATAGACAAAATGGATGGGTGAATCCTGCTTGATAATGAAGGGATTTGGTGCATTAAAGGAGGATATGATTTGGGTTTATGTAAGGAAAACCAAAGATTGATTGGGGGAAAAAATTATGCTCAATTAGGAAGTTCATATATTTAATTTGTTTTGATTAGTCATACAATTTGTTTAGTTAGGAATATAATATTTTTTGATTGATTTTAATTAGGCATGATTTTATTTTAAATTGGTATTTGATTTTTAGATTTTATTTAATTTTGACATGTGTTAAATATGTGTTTTATTAATTGGGATGTGTTTTATAGGCTTTGGTGGGCTAATTGGGCTTGGGTGTGAGGCTAGTAGCAACCAGAAATACCGACACCTGTTCGAACGCCGATTCGAACGCTACATGAACGCCCGTAATCTGGTTGACGTTCGAACGTGATCAGGAATGCAGCAAGAAACAAAACAGTGAACTTGTGAAATAAACTGATGACATGCTTAATCTGAATTTCCCATTTCGACGTCCGTTTCCCGCGACTTTCGTGACTTAAAAGCTAGTGTCTCCAAATGAGACTCACACAGGGACTTATATGCAAAAATGCAATACGTACAGTCGCCCCCACTTTGATGGGACTTGTGTAATGTGTAACAGTGACAATCCTGTCAAAGTTATGCAATGCATTTTCCCTTACCTGGCTCGCCAGCTGCAACCTGACTTGCCTGCTGTCACAAACTGAGTTGATGATGCAGTTGCAACCGACAACGGGGGCCTCAGACCTTGGGACGCATCCCAATACCACTGACAAAAGGTGGGCCTCAACCCTGGGACGCATCCCCCGAACTGAAGATGCAGTGGACCTCGATCCTGGGACGCATCCAATAGCTGCAACAACAACGGGGGCCTCGACCCTGGAACCGCATCCCAATACCGCTGACAAAAGGTGGGCCTCGACCCTGGGACGCAACCCGAAACTGATGATGCAGTGGACTTCGATCCTGGGATGTTCCTAAAGAACTGCCACATGTATTTTGGTTGACGTGGGCCTCGACCCTGGGACGCATCCCGGAAAGTGAAGATGCAGTGGACCTCGATCCTGGGACGCATCCCAATAGCTTGCAACCGACAACGGGGGCCTCGACCCTGGGACACATCCCAATACCACTGACAAAAGGTGTGGCCTCGACCCTGGGACGCATCCCGAAACAGATGATGCACTGGACCTCGATCCGGGACGCATCCCAATAGCTGCAACCGACAACGGGGGCCTCACCCTGGGACGCCATCCCAATACCGCTGACAAAAGGTGGGCCTCGACCTTGGGACGCATCCCAATACCACTGACAAAAGGTGGGCCTCAACCCTGGGACGCATCCCGAAACTGAAGATGCAGTGGACCTCGATCCTGGGACGCATCCCAATAGCTGCAACCAACAACGGGGGCCTCGACCCTGGGACGCATCCCAATACCGCTGACAAAAGGTGGGCCTCGACCCTGGGACGCAACCCGAAACTGATGATGCAGTGGACTTCGATCCTGGGATGTATCCTAAGAACTGCCACATGTATGTTTGTTGACGTGGGCCTCGACCCTGGGACGCATCCCGAAAGTGAAGATGCAGTGGACCTCGATCCTGGGACGCATCCCAATAGCTGCAACCGACAACGGGGGCCTCGACCCTGGGACACATCACCCAATACCACTGACAAAAGGTGGGCCTCGACCCTGGGACGCATCCCGAAACAGATGATGCACTGGACCTCGATCCTGGGACGCATCCCAATAGCTGCAACCGACAACGGGGGCCTCGACCCTGGGACGCATCCCAATACCGCTGACAAAAGGTGGGCCTCGACCTTGGGACGCATCCCGAAACTGATGATGCAGTGGACTTTGATCCTGGGACGTATCCTAAGAACTGCCACATGTATGTTTGTTGACGTGGGCCTCAACCCTGGGACGCATCCCCAAGACTGCTGCTAGTATTGATGTGGGCCTTGTCCCCTGGGACGCATCCCAAAATTACTGCTGATATGTTGATGCTTCTAATCGGCTTGTCTTTGCCACCTTCTCTTTTCTTCTTCAAAACCTGTGAATACAAAACAAACACAAAACGAATGCCAAAATGTGTTACGTGTGTGCATGCAAGCATAAGTTTCCTTATCCCGTCGGGTTAGGCCTTCTTCCAAGTCTTCTCTTTCTCAGCAAAATTTTGCTTCAATCAGTCCACGTTGATCGGCTCAGTGAACTCGTTACCTTCCAAGTCTGATAGTCTCACTGCTCTATTTCCCATTACTTTCTGTACTATGTATAGTCCTTCCTAGTTAGGTATGAACTTTCCTCTCGGATCTGTCATCGACAGCCTTGACTGCATAAGTACCAAATCACCATTTTTAATCTTAGTAGGGCGTACCTTCTTGTTGAATGCTCGAGCCAACCTCTTATGATATATCTGCATGTGATGCAAGGACTTCATTCTCTTTCATCTAGCAGTGCAACTGATCAAACCTCTGTGTGGCCCATTCTTGTTCCGGTAACTCTGTCTCTGCTAATACCCCTCATTGACCTATATCTGAACAACCTCCACTGGCAGTACTGCTTGTTGGACATTATGACCCATAGCGTCACTATTTGCACAGATCATTGTGTTGTTGTAACAAATTAACTATGTGACAAGGAAATTGCACTCTCATCATTTGTGATTAGATCACCATAGATATATAATGAAGAGAGGTCCCTATTAGTACCCCTGGACTGAGAATGATATGAGACAGTATCAGTCCCCGAAGGTTTAATCATTAAATATCCCTACCGTAGTATTATCGAGACTGGACATCGATAATGCGGAATAGCTAGCTATTATTGCACTTGTGCGCGTTTGAGGTCACAACGGCATAGTTCTCATAATATAAGTATTGGATACTTATGCAAGTGCGATAGGAGGTCGTGTTTCACCGATGGTACGGGAAACAGCTTCGCTCTGGATAGACCCCTCGGAATCCCATTGGTATTATGACTATGTGTCTATGGGAGGCCGAAATCGAGGTAGGTGTGTATAGTCTTAACCTGAGACTTGCATCGCTAATACTTACGATAATCGATAAACTTTGGTCTTGGTGGTAGGGGGCTTTAACCGGTTCTGTGTACACCACTTCTTCTGGTTTATCAGAGAGTCGTAGTGTATTGGGTGTGATGTCAAGATGGAAGTGTCACTTCAGTCATTTGGAGATGATGTCACGCAGGATACGGTACTAGTGCTCTTGAGTGTTGCGCAACCAATCGGGATATTGTGACCAGGTCATGTATATCCGATTATAGAGACTATGTTACCAGACATCCGACATGTGTTTCGGACGGGGCAGACACTTATCCAGCCCCAGCCCTAGCACGTGATTATCAGATACTGGACCGATATACACAATACTACGGTATACTACGCTTGATACAGATCTATATATTCCTGTAAGAATATTTCTGGAGAATTTGGTAGGCATGGCGCTTTGCTAGAAGCCAACCTTGTCTTGTAAATAGATATAAACGTAGTACGAGGTACTTACGTGTTCGGACAGTCCGACGATCGTATTTACTGCCAACATATCCGGAGATCTCATGGGTCGCTTCCTGAAGATTCACCGATGACGTATGACTCGCACTTTGTTTAATCTGGGATTAATTAGAAGAGAGAGATAGAATTAATCTGGGATTAATTCGATGAGAGAGAAAATTAATCTGGGATTAATTGCAGAGATATTTTATCTGGGATAAAATATTAATTAAAGAGAGAGAACGATTAATTTGGAATTAATCGATAAATTAATATATTCGATATATTAATCGAATTGGATTTTGACGCGGAATTAAAATTAGATTTTAATTCGGGCGAACGAATTAATTTAGAATTAATTCGTTAGCGACGTGAATAGTGATTTCGCTAGGCGTAATCATTTAATTACGACGCGACGGAAAATTCGTTAATTTAGAATTAGCGAACCCGAGCCCGAGAGTGATTGCAAGCGCATTCGCATTTCGAATTCGAGCGCGACACGCAAGTCACATCAAGCGTCAAATCGCTAGTCGCATCAATTGTCAAATCACTTGTCACTTTGAGTGATGTGATGTGACATGACATGTTGTCACTTTATTAAAGTGACTTGATGTGAAAAAGTGATAGATGATTGAAAAAGCATTTTTGCTTTTGCTTTTGACCTTTTGACTTTGCTTTTTTGAAAAGTAAAAATGAATTGTTTAAAAGAATTAAAAAGTGGTAAATGGCTTTAATTAATTTTTGGAAAATATAAAAGCTTTTACACTTTCTCTCTCCAAGTGTGTGATTCACGTTTTAGGCTTTGGAGCCAAAACTCTTCATCTTTCTCTTCTCCCCTACACACGGCTTTGAGCCAAAATTGTTCTTCTCCATTTTGGTCACTGCCGACGCAAAAGAGAAGCAATTGGGAGATGTTTTTGTTGCAAAACAGAAGTGCTAGCACACCTTGAGTTGTATATAGGTGATAGGGAAACGAAATCTTTGAGCATGGAAGCTTGAAGCTTGGAGCTTTAATGGAGTTCATGCATGGCCGAACATGGAGGAAGCCGAACCAGTCCAAATCGCACAGCCCACTGCCTTGGAGAGCCATTGCCGTGACTTGGAGGGAGCAAAAAACGCACCTGTTCTTCATCTCAACATCAAAACCGAAATTCAATGTGAGTTGATTCGCCACCACCTCCTTTGATGTGTTCATATGTGATTTTTATGCATTGTTTGTGATCTTGTGGACTTGATTAAACTCCAACATTGGTATCTAGAGCCATTGATGCATGAAATCCGAAATTAGGGTTCTTGGCAAATTTGGGGCTTTTTGATTTTGGCTTGATTCTGACAAATTGATTGTGTAAGAATGCTTATATATGATCTAATTTGAGATATATGTAATCAATTTGACAAAAAAAATTGGATTGATTTTCCCCAATTTGCAAATTTTGGTAGAAACTTTAATTTGGGTAAACTCGATTTAGGCATGATTTGGTTGAATTGTTTGATGCATTATGCTTGAATGAGGTTGAATTGAAGTTGTGCATGATCAATTTCAAGAAAATTGGATTAGATCAATTTTCCCCAATTCTTAGGTTGGATATGAAACTTGAAATTGGGTAAAATGTGTTTAAGCATGTTTTAATTGCATTGGATGTTTAAGTATGCTTAGAACATGTTTAATTGAGATTGTGTGTGGTCAATTTCATGAAATTGGATTGGATTCATTTTTCCCCAAATTGGAGGCTTGGCCGAAAATTGGAAGAACCTAATGTCTTGGTAATTTTGTTTTGTTTGATCATTGGATGACTTAAAACAATTGGTTAATGTTGTTTTGAAGTTCAATTGGATTGAATTTTGATTTGGAACATTTTTCCCTTTTAAAGTGGCTTGGCCGATTTTAAAGAACATGAAATTCTTTGTGATTTTGTTGTTTTAATTCATTGGATGAATTGAATTGATTTGGGAAATTAAGATTGTGGACTCAATTGGATTGAAACCGAATCGAATTGAAAAACCCCTAATTGCCGAGACTTGAAAGCATGTTAATTGGGTTTGATTTTAATTGAATTGTGTTGGACACTATTTGGTTGTTAAAGTGCATGATTAATTAGGCTAATTGATATTTTAGAATGTTAATTGGGTAATTGATTGTGTATTACACTTAGGTTAATTAATTGTGAAATTTGGAATTTTATAAGTTAATTAATTTGGGCTTGATTTTGGAATTAGGCTTGTTGGTTGTAATTGGGCTTTTGGGCTTTGTTGTAACAAAGTTGGGTTTAGGCAAAATTGGTTGGATCCAATTAGGCCCAAAACCGAATCCAAAAGGTCCAATTATGATTTAATGGACCTTAATATTTAATTGGGCCTAATGGGCCAAAATTAATTTAAAGGCTTATGGGGTAACTCCCGGATTGGATTTTGGTTGTTCGGTTTGACCCGAGTTGACCAAAAGTCCACGCCTGTAGAAATTAATTAAAAGCCCATTGGACTTTAATTAAATAAAACATTAGATGTTAATCGGGCTTTGAGACCCGTTGCGATTAATTTGGAATTTAAGTCGTAAAGGTTCGTAATAAAAGTGTAATATTTAATTTAGAATTAAATAATGAATTAGAATTAAATACGTATTAAATTGGATTTAATTATGTAATTTAATTTAATTCGTAGAAATTGTACTTTGAGTACGTGTTGCAATACGAGTTGACTCGAACAAAATCAAATCTTTGTTTGAACATTGGATGATCACTAATAATCAAGATTAATTAATTTGATTGATTGATTGATAACATGCTTGTATGAATACATGGTTGTGATGTTTGAATAATGTATATCGGATGGATATTAGTCGGGTTGGGCGATTTTGGAAATTGTAATAAATTTGATTTATTAAATTGGACCTGCGTGTCCAGCCTTATCTCCTATTTCTTTGTATTCTCTTCTCACCTATTCCCCTCCATGTAAAAGAGGTTTCTTTAGAAGTGTAGTGTAACGGGTAGAAGTAATACAAGTGCTAGCGGGAGAGAGAAAGTGAGAGATTTGATCTAGGATCAATGTAAAATATCCATCCGCATATCATTATTATTTTATTTCATACTCGCTTTATTATGTGTTTAGAATGCATGCTTAAGGGTGTATGATGATGAGACCTTAACAAAGATAATTAAATTGGTAGCCAATTTGCACGCGAAAAACCCTCGTTAAATATCATGCGTTTTTCCTTCCATTGAGTGATTCTTACTCAAGATCCGAGATTGGCAGGGGTTGTTGGCCAAAGTCAAGCCCTTGTCCATCAAAGATGTGTTTTAATCACGAGGCTTTGTTCCATATCGGTGTCGTGTCCAAGTTGTGGTTTGTTGGCCAAAGTCAAGACCACTTCTTGTCCATTGACATTGATTACGAAGCTTCCATGTCAATGGGTCCGCGCTTGACTGGATCACTAGGTTTGTTGTGCCAAAGCCAAGGCCTAGTTGATTCAGAGGAATAGGTTAGGGTATACATTCGATGTATAGGCATATAAGATATGTTTCGGACTTGGATGTCCACCTACTGGATCTAGGAGTTGGATAGATCCAATTGATCTTCGAGATCTACCTAGTTAATTATCATACAATTTGTTGGCCAAAGTCAAGATTGTGTGATATTTAACGGGATCCTAGCCCACTAGGAAACACGGTTTCCCGAGTACTCCACAGAGGGTTAGAGACTCGACGAAAAATAGTGGGAGGCAAGTATTGAATTTGCAACATTCGTTCGAATACTCGCTAAACACGCTCATTTTATTTTATTTCGTCATATTATCAAAAGTATTAGTTAGACTAATATTTAAATTGTTGTTTTAATAAACAGTTGGACTGTATTATTTGATTATATATAATTGGATTATATTAATCAATATATTTGAATTAATTAATTTCAGTTTACAGTTGATTTTATAATTGGATTATAGTAATCAATGTAATTGAGGTTAATTAATTTGGATTATATTTGATTATATAGTGGGACTATTATAATCATTATAATATAATAGTACCACTAATCGTTGATTAAATAGTTGGACTATTGTAATCAAGATAAGAAATTGAAAAGTTGGATATTTAAAATATAATCTGGGATTAAAAATATTTTAAATGATTTAATTTTCAAATTGGGAATAAATAATAGGTTACTTTATTTGATAAAATAACTTATTATACGTTACGCCCAAAATTAAGCAAATAGTAGAGCATAAAATCTTTGGAAGATTTATGTGATGATGACTTTAATGCTTAATTTAATATACTTATAATAAATCTATCTTTAGATTTAGAAGTATTAAAATTGCAATTAATAATTCTTGGAGAATTAATTGACTATTCTAGTGGAGAAAAGTCAAAGTTTGCAATTGGGCATGTAGCACAAGGTGCACATCGTTTCGATATTCCGAAACCCAAGGCTTGGCCAAAGGTTTGTGAAATATTGAAAAGGATAATTGACATATCCCAAAGTGACTACCATTTGGATATGGAAGACACGAAGGAATTAAAGAAAGGGCGAGGCTCTAACTTTAAAAATATTTGTCTTAGTTATGTTCACAGCTAGTATTGAAATTAGATTTTAAATACTTAGTGTGGTACATAATATATGTATTGATATTCAGAATCTGCTTTGAGCAGGATACTGACTTCAAGCTGAGATTCCTCTGCGAATCGGAAACGGGACGAAAGTCGCTGTTTCGACCGTAGATACCTAAGTTTAGGAACTAACCTGGGGTGTGTACTTAAATTAGGAACTGTTATAATGTAACTAGTTTGACTAGAGATTATCTCCTTATCAGTGTTTAATCCGTTGCGGATAAAACCTTTATATTATAGAACACTGAGTGTTTTATTATATAAAGATGATACTGAGATAAATACATTAGATGTAAATAACATAATTTATATTTTGAATATAAATAAAATCTCAAACATATAAATGACAAATAAATAGCTCAAATTGATTTGATCAATAGAGACTTATTTATGGTATTGTTGTCTAGGACACAATTAAACGAGACATGTCAGTTAGACGACGTGTGTCCGAACTAAAACCGAATTTTGTTGGACATGATAAGGTTTATCACGAGTCGCTCTGAGCTATCATTTCCTTCAAACAGGATATGTATTAACAGTGCAAAACTTATTTAGAATAAGGTTCCATTAAATCTGTTTGACAGATATCATATAGGATGTGAACAGGAAAGAAACGAGGTTTCTCATTCCTGATAATTTGGGTATGCCAGGCATAAAGTTTGGATGATACCAAACTAAGAACCCAAATTGGATTAGTGCCAATATAGGTTATCCTAAGGGAAACCATAAGTATAGTACTTATAAAATCCCACATGAGAACAATGTGATTGTTGCTCACCATGCGGTTTTCCTGAGAGGAATACCGATGCAGTGGTCAGTGGGAGGATAGTGATACTCGATGAAAATCGGAGTAATACTATTCAAGGCACGAAGTCCATAATGGAACACAAATAGTTCATCTATGATGAAACTATACCATTAATCTTCAAAAACACAAGAAACCGCGTAGATCAGAGAGAGTCAGAAAACAACCTGGGGTATGGGTTTCTGATCTCACCTCATAAAGATCTTAATCTTTTAAGGTACACCAACTGATTATGTATGAGGTAGTGATACAAGGTATCGACTCCCTATTATGGCAAAGTGCCATGAATCGAAAATGGATTCCATGTTTAACAACTATTTTGGATACTAGTTTTGTACCACGAGGCATTGTGCCTATGGTACATTAAACGTCTTCAAGGAAGACATACATGGAAGGCAACATACCAACGTACAAAGCTGGGCTTTTGACGGAAAGGTATCGTTATCAACATTGTGTTAATAACGGTTCAACCTTTTACCTGTTGCCATGGTAAATCCATTTTGAAGATGCTTGTTGATAACTGTATATTTCATTTGTGAAATATGTCAGTTATAAATCAAAATCGCTTTCCTGAAAAGGAAACCTTTTGGAGAATGTTTACAACATTCTGACGATTTTGTATAACCGACAAACAAGGTTTGCGGATTATTCAATCCATGTTTGGATTGAAGCAAACATAGGGTTCTTGGAACTGACGTTTTGAAATAATCATAATAGTTTATGATTTGACTCAAAACGAAATAATTCTTGTGTATATAAGGAGGCTAGTGGGAGAGGGCACTGACAATGAAATTCCCATAAAACAATTGGTGAAAGCTTGGCTTTCATAAGAAATTCTCCGTAGAATTCTGGGGAGTAACAACCTTTATTCAAGGAATAAAGATCTACTGGGCTAGATTTGGAGTTGGTAACACTCTCTGAGAAATTGTACATTTAAAATGTACTTGTATTGGTGTCTCATACGCTTTGAGCATATGGAGTCACAATCGGGTCAATCCAAGTGATAGTCACTGGATTGAAGATTAAGAACATCTGTTAGTATCTGAGAGAACTAAAGATGTGTCTTAAACTATGGAGATGGAGAACTTGAAGTGACTGGGATCACTGCTGCAAGTTTCCAAACCGGTAAATACTGCGGTACTATAAAGTTTGAACACTGGGACAGTGAGCTGGAAATCTTCCGAGCAAGATAACTGTTGCCGAATAAACAACAAATGCGGATTATTGCTGCTGCAGCTGAGGCAGCAATAGAAGCCATTTGGATCGATAATAAATCTAATTAGATTAGATATAGTTCTGTTAGCAGCTGAGCTAGGCGTCAGCACAGGCTAAAGAATTAAAGGTCTCATCGACGATCCAGATATATACTTCTATATCATCTGATTCGTTCGGATCATACATCGTGGCGATGTGATGATCGTGTAAATCGCGTCAGACGATAATTAAGCAAATCCGCTGACGAAAACCTTTTCCTCAGCAATTTGAGCGAACCTTACATAGTTCGGGTGTAGGACACTCGAGTGACTGGCTTGTTGGACATTATGACCCATAGCGTCACTATTTGCACAGATCATTGTGTTGTTGTAGCAAATTAACTATGTGACAAGGAAATTGCACTCTCATCATTTGTGATTAGATCACCATAGATATATAAATGAAGAGAGGTCCCTATGATTAGTACCTGGACTGAGAATGATATGAGACAGTATCAGTCCCCGAAGGTTTAATCATTAAATATCCCTAGCCGTAGTATTATCGAGACTGGACATCGATAATGCGGAATAGGCTAGTATTGCACTTGTGCGCGTTTGTGAGGGCACAACGGCATAGTTCTCATATATATAAGTATTGGATACTTATGCAAGTGCGATAGGAGGTCGTGTTTCACCGATGGTACGGGAAACAGCTTCGCTCTGGATAGACCCCTCGGAATCCCATTGGTATTATGACTATGTGTCTATGGGAGGCCGAAATCGAGGTAGGTGTGTATAGTCTTAACCTGAGACTTGCATCGCTAATACTTACGATAATCGATAAACTTTGGTCTTGGTGGTAGGGGGCTTTAACCGGTTCTGTGTACACCACTTCTGGGTTTATCAGAGAGTCGTAGTGTATTGGGTGTGATGTCAAGATGGAAGTGTCACTTCAGTCATTTGGAGATGATGTCACGCAGGATACGGTACTAGTGCTCTTGAGTGTTGCGCAACCAATCGGGATATTGTGACCAGGTCATGTATATCCGATTATAGAGACTATGTTACCAGACATCCGACATGTGTTTCGGACGGGGCAGACACTTATCCAGCCCCAGCCCTAGCACGTGATTATCCGATACTGGGCCGATATACACAATACTACGGTATACTACGCTTGATACAGATCTATATATTCCTGTAAGAATATTTCTGGAGAATTGGGTAGGCATGGCGCTTTGCTAGAAGCCAACCTTGTCTTGTAAATCGATATAAACGTAGTACGAGGTACTTACGTGTTCGGACAGTCCGACGATCGTATTTACTACTGCCAACATATCCGGAGATCTCATGGGTCGCTTCCTGAAGATTCACCGATGACGTATGACTCGCACTTTGTTTAATCTGGGATTAATTAGAAGAGAGAGATAGAATTAATCTGGGATTAATTCGATGAGAGAGAAAATTAATCTGGGATTAATTGCGAGATATTTTATCTGGGATAAAATATTAATTAAAGAGAGAGAACGATTAATTTGGAATTAATCGATAAATTAATATATTCGATATATTAATCGAAATTGGATTTTGACGCGAATTAAAATTAGATTTTAATTCGGGCGAACGAATTAATTTAGAATTAATTCGTTAGCGACGTGAATAGTGATTTCGCTAGGCGTAATCATTAATTACGACGCGACGGAAAATTCGTTAATTTAGAATTAGCGAACCCGAGCCCGAGAGTGATTGCAAGCGCATTCGCATTTCGAATTCGAGCGCGACACGCAAGTCACATCAAGCGTCAAATCGCTAGTCGCATCAATTGTCAAATCACTTGTCACTTTGAGTGATGTGATGTGACATGACATGTTGTCACTTTATTAAAGTGACTTGATGTGAAAAAGTGATAATGATTGAAAAAGCATTTTTGCTTTTTGCTTTTGACTTTTGACTTGCTTTTTTGAAAAGAAAAAATGAATTGTTTAAAAGAAATAAAAAGTGGTAAATGGCTTTAATTAATTTTTGGAAAATATAAAAGCTTTTACACTTTCCTCTCTCTCAAGTGTGTGATTCACGTTTTAGGCTTGGAGCCAAAACTCTTCATCTTTCTCTTCTCCCTAACACACGCTTTTGAGCCAAAATTGTTCTTCTCCATTTTGGTCACTGCCGACGCAAAAGAGAAGCAATGGGGAGATGTTTTTGTTGCAAAACAGAAGTGCTAGCACACCTGAGTTGTATATAGGTGATAGGGAAACGAAATCTTTGAGCATGGAAGCTTGAAGCTTGGAGCTTTAATGGAGTTCATGCATGGCCGAACATGGAGGAAGCCGAACCAGTCCAATCGCATCGCACAACCCACTGCCTGGAGAGCCATTGCCGTGACTTGGAGGGAGCAAAAATCGCACCTTGTTCTTCAAACATCAAAACAAATTCAATGTGAGTTGATTCCGCCACCTCCTTTGATGTGTTCATATGTGTTTTTATGCATGGTTTTGTGATCTTGTGGACTTGATTAAACTCCAACACTGCTTCCATTTCGTAGACCAAAGAGTAAGGTGTGGCTCCCGTCGCTGTTCTTACTGATGTTCTGTACCCCCACAAAGCGTATGGTAGTTTTTCGACCCAATCCCTGCAGTTCTCTGTCATCTTGGCCAAAATTGTCTTTATTGTTTTGTTGGCTGCCTCAACTGCCCCCATTTGCCTGCGGCCTGTACGGTGAAGACTTATGATGGCCTATCATGTATTTCTGTAGCATTTTCTTTGTTTCCCTTGAAACTGAACTCCGTTATCTGTAACCATATGGTGCGGCATACCATACCGACATACGAGATTCCGAGTTATGAACTTTGCCATATGCTTCGCTGTAATATTACAGAATGACTCGACTTCCACCCACTTTGAGAAATAATCTACTCCTACTATTAAGTGATGCCCGTTCGATGCATTAGGTTGAATCTCTCCAATCATATCAATTCCCCATGCTGAAAAAGGCCATGGCTCCGAAAACCCGTGCATCTCTATGTGCAGCAAATGATTCAAATTACCGTGTGCTTGACAATCATGAGAGTGCTTTACCATCTTCGCGCAGTCGGTCTCAATGGTTGACCTGTAAAAACCTTGTCTCATTATCTTGCGGGACAGATTCAACCCGTTCATGTGCGGACCTCATACCCCGGCGTGTACTTCTTCCATTACCTGTTGAGCCTCTTCTTTTCTCAAACATTTCAACTGAATACCGTTTGCTTATTTCTTGTACAGTTCCCCTTTCAAAATCACATATTGGGAAGCTAATTTCTAAATGGCTAATCTGTCTTTTCTGCCTGCTTCCTCCGGGAGTTCCCCGTGTTCCAGATACCTTTGAATGTCGTGATACCAAGGTTTACCATCGTCGATCTCCACTTCCAGGACTCATTCTATCTCATAAACGGGTTTATTTGCTGTTGTCAGTACCAACGGTCTCATTACCAACTTCTCTGGATTTTCCCAAGTTACTGCAAGTGTAGCTAATGCATCAGCCATCTGATTCTCTTCTCGCAGCAAGTGCTGAAACTTACAATCAGGGATAACCTGTGCTAACTTTCTGAGGTGAAAAAGGTAAGGTTTCAACCATTATTCTTTCAATTCCCATACTCCTTGCATCTGTCGGATCACCAGCATCGAATCTTCGTAGACCTCCACGCTCTCAGCCTTCAAGGCTATCAGTGTAGTCAAACCAAAAGCACATGCTTCATACTCGGCCATGTTGTTAGTTACTCTGAACGTCAACCTGTTGGCCAAAGGCAAAGTTTCTCCTCCGGGGGTCACTATCACGATCCCAATTCCGGCTCCTTTGTAATTCACTGCTCCGTCAAAGTACATTTTCCATCCCTGAATTGCTATTGCCTGGATCTCTTCATCTAGAAATTCAAACTTACGCTGATCTCCTTCAATGGGTTGCAATGCCAGAAACTCTGCTACGGCTCGCCCCTTGATAACTTTGGAAGTGAGGTACTCAATGTCAAACTCTGTCAGCAACACTAACCATCTGCCCAATTTCCCACTAGCGAATGCACTGAATGCAGATATTTCAAAGGATTCTCTTTTCCCACTACCTGGATCTTGTAAGATTGGAAGTAATGCTGCAATTTTCTGGATTCCCATACTACTGCCAAACAGATCTTCTATACTTCTTGATAGCGGGCTTCATACGGAAGCATTTTCTTACTGAGATAGTAGACTGCATGCTCTACCCCGGTCTCATCTGCCTGTACCATCATTGCACCCAGTGCTTCTGATTCTATAGCTAAGTACCGTACCAAGGGTCTGCCCGGTCTCAGAGGTTTCAAAATAGGAGGCCTTACCAAGTATTCTCTGATCTTGTCGAAAGCTGACTGACACTGCTCATTCCATTTCACTAGCTGGTCATTTCTCAACAGTCTGAAGATAGGCTCACATACTGACGTCAACTTGGCGATGAACCGACTGATATACTGAATTTTTCCCATGAATGCTCTAACCTCTTTCTCTGTCTTCAGTGCTGCCATCTCAGTAATTGCCTTGATTTTCTCAGAATCTACTTCTATTCCTCCCATTCCCACAGTATGACCCAGTAATTTTCCTGATGTTACTCCAAACACACATTTCATAGGATTCAGCCGCAAGTTGTATTTGTCCACCCTTTGAAGGAACTTCTCCAGTGCTTCTATATGCCCAATTCTTGTCTCTGATTTCACCATCATGTCATCCACGTACACTCAATATCTTTGTGCATCAGATCGTGGAACAATGTAGTGGCCATCCGCTGATAAGTAGCTCCTGTATTTTTGAGCCCAAACGGAATTACCTTGTAACAATAAGTACCCACTCTGTGATGAAGGCAGTTTTGTGCTTGTCTTCCTCACCCATAAGAACCTGATTATACCCTGAAAACCCATATGCAAATGAATACAAGGCAGATAAAGTTACACTATCAACTAGTACATCAATATGAGGTAGAGGAAAATCATCTTTCGGACAAGCCTTGTTGAGATCTCTCTAATCCACACATTCTGACTTTCCCATCTTTCTTCGGCACTGGCACAACATTTGCCAACCACTCAGGATACTTCACTACTTCCAGGAACCCCACATCTATCTGTTTCTTAACCTCTTCTCCAACCTTCTCGGCCCACTCTGGTCTCATCCGTCGAAGTTTCTATTTCACTGGCTTCATATTCGGATAAGTTGGTATTGTGTGCTCGGCAATGCTTTTGTCTACCCCAGGCATGTCCTCATAGGACCAAGCAAACACTTTGGCATATCTGACCAATACTTCTTCTAATTTCTCCCGCTCTTCAGCGGTAACTTCACTTGCAATCAGAATTTCTTTAGGATTCTCAGGCGTGACCAAGTTAAATGCATTCATTCTGGTGGAGCTGAAATCAAATATACTCAAGCCATGCAAGTTAGAGGAAAAAGACTCGGGCAAATAAGTAAAATGATTGTCTTTATTGCTAATAAATGCGGGAGTACACTCAAATAAATCAGGAAGATAAATGTCTTCATCATCGGCAGACACTTCATCCTCCGCAACCAGGTTCTTCTCAGACTTTTTATCTTCTTCGAGAGTCAGGCTCTCCAACTTCATCAATTCTTCTTCCCAATTATCTTCTCCACAACTTCTTCGGTCAGCGGCTTCTTACCCAGCATATCCTGGAAGATCTCAAATCCAGGAACCACAATCCCATTAACTTCTATTGGTTCGGGCTCACCTTGATACCCCGAAGCCTTCACAAAGTATTCCATCAATTTCAGCCCTTTCTTTTTAACCTTCGGCTTTTCTTCATCAGATTTATACCCCAAACCCCTCCGAGTAGTCTGTCCTCTAAAGTCTGGCAGTTTTGAACACTTACCCGGCTCGAACTTCATTTTTCCCATGATCATAGCTACCTTAGGATCCACCCATTCCTCAAAAGTTGCCGACACTTGGAACCTCGTGAAAGGTTGTATTTCCAAAGCAGTCACAACATTGTCTACCTCAGCTCAGATGGAGACAATTTCTCCCCCATACGGGAACTTAATCATTTGATGCAGAGTGGAGGCCACACCCCCAAGCTTATGAAACCAAGGCCTTCCCAACAACAAGGCAAAAGTGGCTGGGATATCCAGCACTGTGAACTCAACTTCGTCCTCAATAGGACCAACCTTGACCGCTGCTACAAATGTACCCCCAACTCCTCGCTTACTGTCATCATAAGCCTTAATAGTCATACTAGAAGGATCCAGATCGGTTGTCTTTATACCCAGCTTGGCCAAAATCTTCAATGGCCATACATTAATGGATGAGCCATCATACACCATCACACAAGAGGTCCTTTTACCCCTCACTTCAGCTCTGATAAACAAAGGTCTATTATGATTTCTCCCATCAACTGTGAGTTATTCCTCAGAAAAAGTGATTGCCTGCAAAGCCTCCTTCTGTACTGACACAACAAACATTGCGGGGTTGGCATCCTCCATCACCACTATCTTGCTTAAGGCCTCAACCATGGCCCGCCTGTGCTCTTGAGATGCACACAACAAATCCCAGATACTCACTTGTGCTCGGGTTTTTCTCAACTGCTGCAGCACTACATCTCCCTCGGCATTTTCTGTATTCTCAGCCACTTTTTTGCCCTCTGATAACACTCATTTACCCTTCTCAGTCATATCATTGTAGAAACGCCCAGTGCGTGTCATCCCCCTCACTTCTTCTTCATCACTACTGGAGAAGCCTTCCCAGAACCATTATGTCTCATCTTCAATGTTACTATCCCAAATTCCAAGGCAATAGGCTTGGTGGTGAAAGGTTTTGAGGACAAGGCTTTCAGGTAGGCAAGAGTTTATCATATAGGTCGGTGGGGGGACATAATGGTAATTTGGTAGGGGATTTTGGTGTGTGATGGGGCATTCTGTTTCAGGGTCGGGTATCTTTTTGGAGTCTATAAGGTCCTGGATTTCATGGCGGAGGCGGGTACAATTGTTAGTGTCATGGCTTTTCTGTTGGTGGAAGTGACAGTATTGGCTCAGGTTGAGATGTGGTGGTGGAAGGTTGGGAAGTGGTTTGGTCTCCAGGGGTTTCAGAAGTCCTTGTCTTTTTAATTTCTCCAGCACTTTAGACAAGGGTCTCCCTAAGTCGGAGAATCTCCGATTCCGGATGGCAGCAATCTCTGCAGAAACAGGTTTGGTACATGATGTTCCCCCAATAGGCCTCCTACATAGGCCATAAAAATTCATGTTCTCTGCTTCTTCTTCTTCAATATCTATTACAGTTTCCCTCAACTGTCGGAAGTCATTAATCATGGAGGTCATCCTCCTCAGTTTCCCATAGATGGAGGGCTTGGTGCCCTTGATAATCATCTTAATTTGGTCCTTCTCTGAGGGCCGAGTCTGCATCTTTAGGAGCTGGCTTCTCCAGCGGTCTACATACTCTTTGAAGATTTCTTCCGGCTTCTGATTAGTGTTCTCCAAATCTCGGAGTGACAAATCAATTTCCAGATCTGTAACATATTGCTTCAGAAAAGCATCAGCAAGTTCCCTCCAATCTTCCCTAATCTTCTTCTCAAGGCTGTGATACCAAACTACCGGCGCTCCCTCAGGTGACATCCCAAACATTTTCTGCACTTGACTCTTGGATAAACCAACTGAACTCATAACTGAAACATATAGATGTGGGGTTCCTCGGATCCCCATTCCCGTTGAACTTAGCCATATCTGGCATCTTCAACTGAGCTGGCAACTGTTCTTCGAAGGTCATTGCTTCATAATCTAACAACTCTTTATGTTTGCCCCTCATTTTACGGGTAACTGTTTCAGCCTGATCCCGAAGCTTCTAAAATTCTGCCTGAGACCCAATCACTTGCCTGTTGCATACTCTGCCATGTCATCATCAAAAGCGGGGAATCATCCCCCAAACCCAATCATAGGCTCCTCGAGCCTCCATTCTCAAATTCCCCCCAGCACGGGGTGGCTACACCATACCAGCCACAGCAGTAGTCAAGGCTTGCAACGTTCCTAATTTTGGCGAGACCGTTTTCCAACTGATCTATCCGGGATACCTCGTTATGGATTGTACTCATATCTGTTACCTGTTGGAGTTTCTAGAGGTCCCAAGATCAAAACTCAAGCATGAATCATAAGCGAATACAACGATTTAAGTGCGGAATACTTACATCGAGTGGTGGAGATGCGATTTGGGCAACAAAACGAACTGAAATCTTCACTGGTTTGGGCGTGAGCAGTCCACTGTCACAGCTCACTGCAGATTCGGTTTTGTGCTTCTGTTTTGCTCCATTTAGATCAAGAAAAACGAGCTCCAAGCTTCATCAAAACGTTCCTTGCCCATGGGTATACTTCCCTTATCACCTTCGCATTGAACCCGGAGTGTGCTAGCACTCTTGTTTTGCCACAAAACACACTTGCTTCCCTCCATTTTCTTTTATCTTGTTCGGCAGTTCACTGCCTTTGCCAAACCAGAAAATGTCGTGAGAGAGGGGAGAAGAAGAAGAGGAGAGAGAGGAGGGAAAGTCAAGAGTTGTGTGTGTACGTATTTTGTGTTATTAAAGTGTATCAAATACACATGAAATGAAAAGCAATTTCATTTCAAACACATTTGGGTTATCTTTCCCAACCACACACATCACCTTTTTTAAAATTCATTATATGCCATCATTACCTCTCTTTGAGAATAGGGACAATGTATCATCCCTCAAAGGTGACTAGATACATCCATCATCTATTCGTGTCAAGTAATGAGATATCGCGATGTGATTTGCGGATTCCACCCGTTTCAAAATACGAATGTGTCCGCAAACACTTTCGGGCCCAAATTCGCTAATTCCGAATTAACTAATTTCCGTCGCGACGAGAATTAAATAATTACGCCCAGCGGAATTATTATTCACGTCGCTAACGAATTAATTCTAAATTAATTCGCTCGCCCGAATTAAAATCTAATTTTATTCCGCGTCGAAATCTAATTTCGTTTAATATATCAAATATATTAATTCCTCGATTAATTCCAAATCAATGTTTCTCTCTCTTCAATTGATATTTTATCCTAGATAAAATGTCTCCGAAATTAATCCCAGATTAATTCTCTCTCTCATCATATTAATCCCAGATTAATATAAGTGCGAGTCATACGTCATCGGTGAATCTTTGGGAAGCGACCCATGAGATCCCCGGATATGTTGGCAGTAAATACGGTCGTCGGTGTACCCGAATCACGTACGTACCAAGTACTACGTTCTACCGATTTACGAGACAAGGTCGACTCCTAGCAAAGCACCAAGTCTTCCCAATTCTCCGGATATATTCTCATAAGAATATTAAGATCTGTATCAAGCGTAGTATACCGTAGTATTGTGTATATCGGCCCAGTATCGGATAATCACGTGCTAGGGCTGGGGCTGGATAAGTGTCTGCCCCGTCCGAAACACATGTCGGATGTCTGGTAACATAGTCTCTATAATCGGATATACATGACCTGGTCACAATATCCCGATTGGTTGCGCAACACTCAAGAGCACTAGTACCGTATCCTGCGTGACATCATCTCCAAATGACTGAAGTGATACTTCCATCTTGACATCACACCCAATACACTACGACTCTCTGATAAACCCAGAAGTGGTGTACACAGAACCGGTTAAAGCCCCCTACCACCAAGACCAAAGTTTATCGATTATCGTAAGTATTAGCGATGCAAGTCTCAGGTTAAGACTATACACACCTACCTCGATTTCGGCCTCCCATAGACACATAGTCATAATACCAATGGGATTCCGAGGGGTCTATCCAGAGCGAAGCTGTTTCCCGTACCATCGGTGAAACACGACCTCCTATCGCACTTGCATAAGTATCCAATACTTATATATATGAGAACTATGCCGTTGTGCCCTCACAAACGCGCACAAGTGCAATACTAGCCTATTCCGCATTATCGATGTCCAGTCTCGATAATACTACGGCTAGGGATATTCAATGATTAAACCTTCGGGGACTGATACTGTCTCATATCATTCTCAGTCCAGGTACTAATCATAGGGACCTCTCTTCATTTATATATCTATGGTGATCTAATCACAAATGATGAGAGTGCAATTTCTTTGTCACATAGTTAATTTGCTACAACAACACAATGATCTGTGCAAATAGTGACGCTATGGGTCATTTTGTCCAACAATCTCCCACTTGGCACGTAGCGAGTCACTCAAGTGTCCTACACCTGAACTATGTACGGTTCGCTCAAATTGCTGAGGAAAGGTTTTCGTCAGCGGATTTGCTTAATTATCGTCTGACGCGATTTACACGATCATCACATCGCCACGATGTATGATCTGAACGAATCAGATGATATAGAAGTATATATCTGGATCGTCGATGAGACCTTTAATTCTTTAGCCTGTGCTGACGCCTAGCTCAGCTGCTAACAGAACTATATCTAATCTAATTAGATTTATTATCGATCCAAATGGCTTCTATTGCTGCCTCAGCTGCAGCAATAATCCGCATTTGTTGTTAATTTGGCAACAGTTATCTTGCTCGGAAGATTTCCAGCTTACTGTCCCAGTGTTCAATCTTTATAGTACCGCAGTATTTACCGGTTTGGAAACTTGCAGCAGTGATCCCAGTCACTTCAAGTTCTCCATCTCCATAGTTTAAGACAACATCTTTAGTTTTCTCAGATACTAACAGATGTTCTTAATCTTCAATCCAGTGACTATCACTTGGATTGACCCGATTGTGACTCCATATGCTCAAAGCGTATGAGACACCAATACAAGTACATTTTAAATGTACAATTTCTCAGAGAGTGTTACCAACTCCAAATCTAGCCCAGTAGATCTTTATTCCTTGAATAAAGGTTGTTACTCCCCAGAATTCTACGGAGAATTTCTTACGAAAGCCAAGCTTTCACCGATTGTTTTATGGGAATTTCATCGTCAGTGCCCTCTCCCACTAACCTCCTTATACACAAGAATTACTTCGTTTTGAGTCAAATCATAAACCATTATGATTATATCAAAACGTCAGTTCCAAGAACCTCATGCTTGCTTCAATCCAAACATGGATCGAATAACCGGTAAACCTGTTTGTCGGTTATACAAAATCGTCAGAATGTTATAAACATTCTCCAAAAGGTTTCCTTTTCAGGAAAGCGATTTTGATCTGCAACTGACATATTTCATAAATGGATATACAGTTATACAAGATCTTCAAATTGTAGTACCATGGCAACAGGTAAAAGGTTGAACCGTTATTAACACAATGTTGATAACGATACCTTTCCGTCAAAAGCCCAGCTTTGTACGTTGGTATGTTGCCTTCATGTATGTCTTCCTTGAAGACGTTTAATGTACCATAGGCACAATGCCTTGTGGTACAACAACTAGTATCCAAAATAGTTGTTAAACATGGAATCCATTTTCGATTCATGGCACTTTGCCATAATAGGGAGTCGATACCGTGTATCACTACCTCATACGTAATCAGTTGGTGTACCTTAAAAGATTAAAATCTTTATGAGGTGAGATCAGAAACCCATACCCCAGGTTGTTTTCTGACTCTCTCTGATCTACGCGGTTTCTTGTGTATTTGAAGATTAATGGTATAGATTCATCATAGATGAACTATTTGTGTTCCATTACGGACTTCGTGCCTTGAATAGTATTACTCCGATTTTCATCGAGTATCACTATCCTCCCACTGACCACTGCATATCGGTATTCCTCTCAGGAAAACCGCATGGTGAGCAACAATCACATTGTTCTCATGTGGGATTTATAAGTACTATACTTATGGTTTCCCTTAGGATAACCAATATTGGCACTAATCCAATTTGGGTTCTTAGTTTGGTATCATCCAAACTTTATGCCTGGCATACCCAAATTGTTAGGAATGAGAAACCCAGTTTCTTTCCCGTTCATATCCTATACGATATCTGTCAAACAGATTTACATGGAACCTTATTCTAAATAAGTTTTGCACTGTTAATACATATCCTGTTGAAGGAAACAGTAGCTCAGAGCGACTCGCAAAAAACCTAATCATGTCCAACAAAACTTGGTTTTGGTTCGGACACACCGTCTAACTGACATGTCTCGTTTAATTGTGTCCTAGACAACAATGCCATAAATAAGTCTCTATTGATCAAATCAATTTGAGCTATTTATTTGTCAATTTTATGTTTGAGATTTTATTATATTCAAAATATAAATTCTGTTATTTACATCTAATGTATTTATCTCAGTATCATCTTTATATAATAAAACACTTTAGTGTTTTAGAATATAAAGGTTCACCCGCAGTGGGTTAAACACTGATAAAGAGATAATGTCTCTAGTCAAACTAGTTACATTATAACAGTTCCTAATTTAAGTACACACCCCAGGTTAGTTCCTAACTTAGGTAGGTATCTCGGTCGAAACAGCGACTTTCGTCCCGTTTCCGATTCGCAGAGGAATCTCAGCTTGAAGTCAGTATCCTGCTCAAAGCAGATTCTGAATATCAATACATATTTTTATGTACCACACTAAGTATTTAAAATCTGATTTCAATACTAGCTGTGAACATAACTAAGACAAATATATTTAAAGTTAGAGCCACGCCCTTTCTTTAATTCCTTCGTGTCTTCCATATCCAAATGGTAGTCACTATGGGATATGTCAATTATCCTTTTTCAATATTTCACAAACCTTTGGCCAAGCCGGTTTCGGAATATCGAAACGATGTGCACCTTGTGCTACATGCCCAATTGCAAACTTTGACTTTATCTTCTCTAGAATAGTCAATTAATTCTCCAAGAATTATTAATTGCAATTTTAATACTTTTAAATCTAAAGATAGATTTATGATAAGTATATTAATTAAGCATTAAAGTCATCATCACATAAATCTTCCAAAGATTTTATGCTCTACTATTGCTTAATTTTGGGCGTAACGTATAATAAGTTATTTTATCAAATAAAATAACCTATTATTTATTCCCAATTTGAAAATTAAATCATTTAAAATATTTTAATCCTAGATTATATTTTAAATATCCAACTTTTCAATTTTATCTTGATTACAATAGTCCAACTATTTAATCAACGATTTGTGGTACTTTATATATTATAATGATTATAATAGTCCAACTATATAATCAAATATAATCCAAATTAATTAACCTCAATTACATTGATTACTATAATCCAATTATAAAATCAACTGTAAACTGAAATTAATTAATTCAAATATATTGATTAATATAATCCAATTATATATAATCAAGTATAATACAGTCCAACTGTTTATTAAAAAACAACAATTTAAATATTAGTCTAACTAACATTTAATCTAATGACGAAATAAAATAAAATGAGCGTGTTTAGCGAGTATTCGAACGAATGTTGCAAATTCAATACTTGCCTCCCACTATTTTTCGTCGAGCCTCTAACCCTCTGTCGAGTACTCGGGAAACCGTGTTTCCTAGTGGGTTAGGATCCCGTTAAATATCACACAATCTTGACTTTGGCCAACAAATTGTATGATAATTAACTAGGTAGATCTCGAAGATCAATTGGATCTCATCCAACTCCTAGATCCAGTAGGTGGACATCCAAGTCCCAAACATATATCTTATATATGCCTATACATCGAATGTATACCCTAACCTTTTTCCTCTGAATCAACTAGGCCTTGGCTTTGGCACAACAAACCTAATGATCCCAGTCAAGCGCGGACCCATTGACATGGAAGCTTCGTAATCAATGTCAATGGACAAGAAGTGGTCTTGACTTTGGCCAACAAACCACAACTTGGACACGACACCGATATGGAACAAAGCCTCGTGATTAAAACACATCTTTGATGGACAAGGGCTTGACTTTGGCCAACAACCCCTGCCAATCTCGGATCTTGAGTAAGAATCACTCAATGGAAGGAAAAACGCATGATATTTAACGAGGGTTATTCGCGTGCAAATTGGCTACCAATTTAATTATCTTTGTTAAGGTCTCATCATCATACACCCTTAAGCATGCATTCTAAACACATAATAAAGCGAGTATGAAATAAAATAATAATGATATGCGGATGGATATTTTACATTGATCCTAGATCAAATCTCTCACTTTCTCTCTCCCGCTAGCACTTGTATTACTTCTACCCGTTACACTACACTTCTAAAGAAACCTCTTTTACATGGAGGGGAATAGGTGAGAAGAGAATACAAAGAAATAGGAGATAAGGCTGGACACGCAGGTCCAATTTAATAAATCAAATTATTACAATTTCCAAAATCGCCCAACCCATCTAATATCCATCCGATATACATTATTCATGCATCACAACCATGTATTCACTCATATAAGCATGCTATCAATCAATCTAATCAAATTAATTAATCTGATAATTATGTGATCATCCAATGTTCAAACAACGATTTGATTTTGTTCGAGTCAAACTCGTTTTTGCGGATAAGTACTTAAAGTACGAATTCCCGAATTAAATTAAACTACACAATTAAATCCAATTCAATTTGTATTTAATTCTAATTCACTATTTAATTCCAACTTAAATATCACACTTTATTAATAAACCTTTTTCGACTTAAATTCCAAATTTAATCGCTACGGGTCTCAAAGCCCGATTAATATCCAATATTAATTTAATTAAAGTCTAATGGGCTTTTAATTAATTTCTTAAGGCGTGGTCTTTTGGTCAACTCGGGTCAAACCCGCAACCAAAGTCCAATCCGGGATTTACCCCATAAGCCTTTAAATTAATTTTGGCCCATTAGGCCCAATTAAATTACAAAGGTCCATTAGATGCATTTGGGCTTTATGGTTAAGGTTTTGGGCCCAATTGGATCCAATCCATTTGCCCCAAACCCAACTTGATAAAATCAAGCCCAATAGGCCCAATTACAACATTAGAAGCCCAAATCCAATTTAAGGCCTCAAATAATTAAATTACATAAATCCAATTTAACAATTTAATTACTTAAAGTGCATTACATGATTAATCAACTAAATCAACATTTCCAAAACACTAAATTAGTCCAATTAATCATACTCAATTTCATCATCACATGTCCAACACATTAAGATTAAAATCAAACCCATTACATGCTCACTTTGTTCTCGGCAATGAGGTTAATTACATGTCCGATTTGTTTCAATCCAATTAAAAACAATTCGACATTAAAAATCAATATCCTAATGATTTTCAACACATCCAATGTTTCAAAAAATCAAAATTCACCAAGAACACAAAGGGGCATAACTCTCGGCCAAGATAAGATTTTGGGCAAATTTGTTCCAAACCAAATTTGATCAAATTGATCCAACCAATCATCAATTAAAATACATTCAAGCATACTTAATCATCCAATTTCATAATTGCATGCTCAAATCAATTTTATCCAATTTCAAGTTTCATGACATACTTTCAAAATTGGGGAAATTTGTTCCAAACAATATTTAACCAAATTGATCCAACCAATCATCAATTAAACATGTATTAAGCATACTTAATCATCCAATTTCATAATTGCATGCTCAATTCATTTTACCCAATTTAAAGTTTCATGACATACTTGGCAATTTGGGGATTTTTCGTCCAAATCGAATTCAATCCAATTGATTCCGCAATTGACGTTAAATCATCATCCCGAATGATTTCCAACACTTCCAATTGTCAAAAATCAAAAATCCCAAGACATAAAATCAATATCAATTTTCGGCCAAGGTAGCAATTTGGGGAAAAATTGATCCAATCATATTTTCTTCAAATTGACATAATCAATCTTCATACAAACACAATTAAGCATACAAATCCATCCAATTTCATTTATCATGCTCAAATTCAAGTTTGCCCAAATTTTAGCCCTAACATTTTTCATGCTTTTAACCCAAGCTCTTGATGCCATTGTTGGAGTTTCTAGAGGTCCCAAGATCAAAACTCAAGCATGAATCATAAGCGAATACAACGATTTAAGTGCGGAATACTTACATCGAGCGGTGGAGATGCGATTTGGGCAACAAAACGAACTGAAATCTTCACTGGTTTGGGCGTGAGCAGTCCACTGTCACAGCTCACTGCAGATTCGGTTTTGTGCTTCTGTTTTGCTCCATTTAGATCAAGAAAAACGAGCTCCAAGCTTCATCAAAACGTTCCTTGCCCATGGGTATACTTCCCTTATCACCTTCGCATTGAACCCGGAGTGTGCTAGCACTCTTGTTTTGCCACAAAACACACTTGCTTCCCTCCATTTTCTTTTATCTTGTTCGGCAGTTCACTGCCTTTGCCAAACCAGAAAATGTCGTGAGAGAGGGGAGAAGAAGAAGAGGAGAGAGAGGAGGGAAAGTCAAGAGTTGTGTGTGTACGTATTTTGTGTTATTAAAGTGTATCAAATACACATGAAATGAAAAGCAATTTCATTTCAAACACATTTGGGTTATCTTTCCCAACCACACACATCACCTTTTTTAAAATTCATTATATGCCATCATTACCTCTCTTTGAGAATAGGGACAATGTATCATCCCTCAAAGGTGATAGATCCATCATCTATTCGTGTCAAGTAATGAGATATCGCGATGTGATTTGCGGATTCCACCCGTTTCAAAATACGAATGTGTCCGCAAACACTTTCGGGCCCAAATTCGCTAATTCCGAATTAACTAATTTCCGTCGCGACGAGAATTAAATAATTACGCCCAGCGGAATTATTATTCACGTCGCTAACGAATTAATTCTAAATTAATTCGCTCGCCCGAATTAAAATCTAATTTTATTCCGCGTCGAAATCTAATTTCGTTTAATATATCAAATATATTAATTCCTCGATTAATTCCAAATCAATGTTTCTCTCTCTTCAATTGATATTTTATCCTAGATAAAATGTCTCCGAAATTAATCCCAGATTAATTCTCTCTCTCATCATATTAATCCCAGATTAATATAAGTGCGAGTCATACGTCATCGGTGAATCTTTGGGAAGCGACCCATGAGATCCCCGGATATGTTGGCAGTAAATACGGTCGTCGGTGTACCCGAATCACGTACGTACCAAGTACTACGTTCTACCGATTTACGAGACAAGGTCGACTCCTAGCAAAGCACCAAGTCTTCCCAATTCTCCGGATATATTCTCATAAGAATATTAAGATCTGTATCAAGCGTAGTATACCGTAGTATTGTGTATATCGGCCCAGTATCGGATAATCACGTGCTAGGGTGGGGCTGGTGGATAAGTGTCTGCCCCGTCCGAAACACATGTCGGATGTCTGGTAACATAGTCTCTATAATCGGATATACATGACCTGGTCACAATATCCCGATTGGTTGCGCAACACTCAAGAGCACTAGTACCGTATCCTGCGTGACATCATCTCCAAATGACTGAAGTGATACTTCCATCTTGACATCACACCCAATACACTACGACTCTCTGATAAACCCAGAAGTGGTGTACACAGAACCGGTTAAAGCCCCCTACCACCAAGACCAAAGTTTATCGATTATCGTAAGTATTAGCGATGCAAGTCTCAGGTTAAGACTATACACACCTACCTCGATTTCGGCCTCCCATAGACACATAGTCATAATACCAATGGGATTCCGAGGGGTCTATCCAGAGCGAAGCTGTTTCCCGTACCATCGGTGAAACACGACCTCCTATCGCACTTGCATAAGTATCCAATACTTATATATATGAGAACTATGCCGTTGTGCCCTCACAAACGCGCACAAGTGCAATACTAGCCTATTCCGCATTATCGATGTCCAGTCTCGATAATACTACGGCTAGGGATATTCAATGATTAAACCTTCGGGGACTGATACTGTCTCATATCATTCTCAGTCCAGGTACTAATCATAGGGACCTCTCTTCATTTATATATCTATGGTGATCTAATCACAAATGATGAGAGTGCAATTCTTTGTCACATAGTTAATTTGCTACAACAACACAATGATCTGTGCAAATAGTGACGCTATGGGTCATTTTGTCCAACATTACCGATCTTTTAGTGAGTCTTCCCTCTTCGTAAACCCAACAGGAATCTATGATGTCTTTTATAGACATAGAGGGTGTTAACAGATATATGATGCATATGAGATGTGAGATGCCATGCGATAACATGAGGAATATATCAACTCATTAAGACTTTCACACAAATCGGCCCATCATCATTATAGAAGCTTTTGGGCTAACTGTCAATGGAGTGAACTCGTTCCCAGTTTAAATGGCCCAAAAGTTCACATCTTATGGTAAGAAGTCCAACCGCATCCAAATGATTATGTTCCCAAACACAAACATATAATGGCCCATCGGTGTTTTAGAAGCTTTTGGCCCAATCATCATAGATATGTTCTTGTCCCAGTTTAAATGGCCCAACATGCCCATACCTTATGACAAAAGGTCCGAATGGATCCAAATGACAATGTTCCCAAACACAAGCATACAAAAATAATTTTACAGAGTGGCCCATCCATATTTAAGTAGCTTTTGGCCTAATTGTCATAAGAACGAACTCGTCCCAGTTTAAATGGCCCAACAAGTTCGCATTTCTGACAAGAAGCCCAACTGCATCCAAAAGAGGATGGTCCACAAGAACAAGGAAATAGCTGCTATAGGCCATATAACCCCGGTCTACGTTTGGCTTTGCGGGAGTCTAGACAAAGACTCTCGCTGGTGAAGGATTGCCCACAACTAGGTCTCCCTACTCAAGGGTTCGAGCGACCAAGTGAGCGCACCTTTTTTATACCTTAAAGTACGTGCCAACGAGTTATGGTGTGTGACTGACTGTCAGATGGATTCCCATTGTAGATTCCACAGAGGGATGGTGGAGCGAGGCTCTCTTAAGTACCCAAGCCTATTAGGCTCTTATCACTTGGTGACAGGAATAAACAACGAGTCATCCAAATTAGTCCATCACAATAGGCTACAAGCAAATGATTATCTAGGTGCCTTCACAGCTTTTCCTTATAGAAAGGTAGTAAATGAAGGAAGACACCAGACCATTACCCAGCCATAAAAATGCCTTTGATTAAACCCCTTTTAACCCACAGTAGACACGGTTAATTAAAGCACAAATCATAATATTACAAGACATTATTTCGGGGCCGATTCTCTATCCCCAATAGAGTCATCAGACTGTGGGAACACAGAAACTAGGCGACGCATGCTGTTTTACGCTCGCGGCCTAGTTGGGAGTACGGAGTAGCCCACGGGGGACTAAACCGGAGAATGATGGAGTTGCCACCCGGTGTGAACCGGGACAAAGATTTAAGGCCGCGGTCACCCCTCGCAAGGGAAAACCTCAAACCATTGGGTTCGGAATGGTCCCTTACTTATGCCACTTGTAATAAAATGATTTGTGCAATAATTCAACCAAGCCTAAGCAACATTTATTTCCAAGGATAATTTACTCCTAAGTTCGCATGCATAAGTACAAGGCTCATATCTAAGTTTGCATATAACCTATGTCCGGATTTGCATACAATCTATCTGCATTTAATCTTTGTCCCAATTTGCATACAACCTATTTGCATATAATCTATGTCCAAATTTGCATACATAAAGATAAATACGGCTAGCATATAATGTCATAAGCACATTACATTCGATCATAGGCATGCCAGTAGATAATAATTGTACAATCACGCATGAAAGCAAATTGGAATAATGGCGAACATGCAATAGTGCACGAGAATCTCATGAACATACTTCGATCATATAATGCGGAAAACAAAGAACAACCTAAACATAATGCAAATTCCAAGCGCAAAATAAATGACTAATCATGCTCGAAAATGAACAACTAAATAGACTAAATCATGCTTAAGAACCAAGTAACATACTAACGGCCTAATCATGCTTGAATATCATCTCATGAACACATCAAATAGACAAATGCAGAGATACAAATGGTATGATTGATTACATGATACAAGAGAAATCACCTAAGAAACAACTATGCATGACATGTGATGAAAATGACTCAGTTCAGTGTATGCGCGTTCGTTTAGCATTTGAAAACGCGTTCGAACGGTAAACAGAAGGTTCACGTTCGTATAGAGTTTGAGAATGTGTTTGAACAGGACAAGACCTGATGAAACAAAATGCATTCGCATTCGAGTAGCGTTCATAAATGCGTTCGAACGGTAAATAGAAGGTTCGAGTTCGTATAGCATTTGAAAAAAGCGTTCGAACGGGACTAGACCTGATGCATGATAAAACAAAGGAAATACGTGTGCGTTCGAGTAGCGTTAGTAGACGCATTCGAATGGTAAACAGAAGGTTCGCGTTCATATAGCTTTCATAAACGCGTTCAAACGAACTGAGACACAAAATATGCGTTCGTGCGACGTTATAAAATGCGTTCGAACGAGGTTACAGCAGTGACCTCAAAAAACACAGTAAACAACATGACACATACGTGAACGGATGAATAGATGACACCTAATACATAATAATGGGCTACAAGGCGCGGCAAAGCATCATGGTAAAGGATTTTAACCTCTCAAAATGGAGGACCTTTAATCTGACTTACTAAGCCCATGCACTAATAACATAATGCATATAAAAATAAAGAAAACGATATCGGACTTTGTATACCTGATTGAACAAATCTTATATTCAACCGAATATACGTCACCCGGCGCGGCGAAGCATCATGGTAAAGGATTTTAACCCCTCGAAACGGAGGACCTTTAATCCAACTTACTAAGCCCATGCGCTAATAACATAATGCTTATAAAAATAAAGACAACGATATAGGACTTTGTATACCTGATTGAACACATCTTACATTCAACCGAATATACGTCACCCGGCGCGGCGAAGCATCGTGGTAAAAGATTTTAACCCCTCGAAACGGAGGACCTTTAATCCAACTTACTAAGCCACTGCGCTAATAACATAATGCATATAAAAATAAAGACAACGATATCAGACTTTGTATACCCGATTGAACACATCTTACATTCAACTGAATATACATCACCCGGCACGGTGAAGCATCGTGGTAAAGGATTTCAACCCCTCGAAACGGAGGACCTTTAATCCAACTTACTAAGCCCATGCGCTAATAACATGATGCATATAAAAATAAAGACAACGATATCGGACTTTGTATACCTGATTGAACACATCTTACATTCAACCGAATATACGTCATCCGGTGCGGCGAATCATCGTGGTAAAGGATTTTAACCCCTCGAAATGGAGGACCTTTAATCCAACTTACTAAGGCCATGCGCTTTATCTCATCATTACAAACAAATAACATGCATAATTTAAATAACGGATAATAACGAATCAAACAACATAAAACAAAATATGTGCCGTTTGCTCAAGTGGTACGTGGAGTTGTATCCCAAGTACAGACCGCACTACCATCTATTCGGATTCGACTAGGAATTTATGTATGGGTTTCCATCCTATATACCACAAGAGGTGACAAATTTTCCATTTTATTCAAAGGCACAACATGCATCCATGAATGACTCTCATACAAAATAAATAACTAAAACGATTAAAAGATGAATAAAAATAAATACAAAGAGTGCCCTCAGGTCTAACCTTTTTCGTCGACTCTCGGAAGTACCGTACGCGGTCGTCGGAATGGTGGATGTTCCGTAACTCCTCTGTTTCACTGGTTCAACGTTTCCCTTCGATGCTTCGCTGTTCAGCTGCTGTTTTTCCTCAGTTTTGCTGCTGTTTTGCTACTATATTGCTGCTGTATTTCGGTCACTATTTTTGATGTTTTAGGCTACTGTTTTTTATGGTTAAAGGGCTGCTGTTTAGGGGTGAGTTTCGATAGTTTAGGTGGGTGTTCCAGGGGCATTTTTTGTCAAACGGTGAATGTTTTATGTTGATTTTCGGTAATATGGGGTTGTGATTTTCGGTAGTTTAGCTTACTGTTCGGGGGAGTGTTTCAATGGTGGTTTGTGCGGTAATGGAGATGGTGTTTTGGGTTGTGATTTTATGGCTGTGGAAGGGGATTTTTGGGTGATATGCTCGGTAATAGAGAGGAGAATAAGATAAAAAAAAAATTTGCTTGTTATTCTTTGTGTATGCGTGAGAGAGAGTGGGGAGTGTCTTGGTTTTGGGTCTCTTTTATAGACAAATGGGGTGGGTGAATCATTGCTTGACAAGGAAGGGATTTGGTGTATTAAAGGAGGATAAGATTTGGTGTTATGTAAGGAAAACCAAAGATTGATTGGGGGACAAAATTATGCTCAATTAGGAAGTTCATATATTTAATTTGTTTTGATTAGGCATGCAATTGTTTAGTTAGGAATATAATATTTTTGATTGATTTTAATTAGGCATTATTTTATTTTAAATTGTATATGATTTTTAGATTTTATTTAATTTTGTCATGTGTTAAATATGTGTTTTATTAATTGGGATGTGTTTTATGGGCTTTGGTGGGCTAATTGGGCTTCGGTGTGAGGCTAGCAGCAAAACCAGAAATACCGACACCGTTCGAATTCCGCCGATTCAAACGCTACACGAACACCTGCAATCTGCTTGACGTTCGAATGTGGTCACGAACGCAGCACGAACGAAAAAGTGAACTTGTGAAATGAATCTGATGACATGCTTATTCTGATTTCCCCTTCCGACGTCTGTTTCCCGCGACTTCCGTGAGTTAAATGGTAGTGTCTCCAAATGAGACTCATCACAGGGACTTATATGCAAAAATGCAGTGCCTACACACACTCAAGTGGAGTCCATACCAAAGCATAAGAAATGAACCACTAATGACAAAGGAATTAGGTATTTAGGTCATACCTAAAAGACATATATTTTTTGAGAGTATGGCAAGCCATATGGTCTTGTCTCTAAGACAATTTAAACCATTATCATAATAATGATTTTACTACTTCATAATTATTACTACTTGATTATCTCATAATCACAATTTGGTTATCTCATAATAAAATAATTCTAGAAAACATTATATCAAACACATTTAATATAGTTTTCATTTATGACAAATTTATTTATTAATCACATTAATAATATATTAATATGTTATGTGAGTATATAATTTGACAATCCAATATATTAGGTTTGCTACAATTAATCGAGCTAGCATGGGAACCAAATGGACCTACAGTTCCGAACTCCAATAATATCGATATATTAATTAAACTCTTTAATCAAATATTCTGAATTATTAACTTCATGTTATTCCACTAGAAACTCGAAGTTGAACTCTCGTTGCCGTAGATTGAAGATATAAGCTGAACAACTTCGATGTCTATCGATATAGTCATTACTTACATATTGGCCCTTCACGAATATCTCATAATTAGAGCCGGGTCATAAGTCTGTTATATACCCCACTAATTATTTTATACTTTAATACCATTGATTCTCTAATGAATAATTAATTCATAACTTTTATGAATATTAATCTATCTATTCGTAATAGAAAGACTTGAGCACTCTAATTATTAAAGTACCGAATCAACCCTTAAGAGAGATATTCCCCTACTTCTCGTAGGAATTAGTGAACTCGATTTCTATGTAAAACGTTACCAGCTACACATCAAACCATGTCCCCAAAATACATAGTTATTAGCCAGGATTACTACACCAACCTCACCTTAGTAAATCAAATGATATAGCCTGCCATGCAGAAGTTCAAAGTACACTAAGGATTAAGATCAATCCGTATATGACCATCTAGTAGATAAAATGAATTTCTTTAGTTAACCGATATTATAAGATATTCATTTCTATATGGGTCCAGTCCTTTATGATCACATCATACAATGTGTCTCCATTCTCATGCCACTACATGAATGATCCCGGATCAAGGTTGTTATACAAGTATGGAATGGACCGTAATTATAGATAAACCACAAATAAAGTATATGTTTTACTTGCTCACTATAGACTATTTTAGATTACTAATTTCAGACTTAAATCCTCTTGTGTAACACTCATACACTAAGTTTGAAAGCACTAGAGTAATCAAGGGTAAACAAGACAATTTACGATATGCGATTTAAATCAAATAATTTGATAAATGAATAATGCATATATTATTTCAATAAATAATTCATTTACAATACATGAAGCTCTATGGCATATATCCCAACAATCTCTCACTTGAACTAGAGCAAATGGTGTTGAATTATTCTAAGGTCCCAAGATCAAATCAAGACATGAAATTATGTGTGAACACATCAACGGAGGTAGCGGAATACTCACATTGATTGGTTATGCCGATTTGGAGACGATTCAAGCCCAAAAAAGCACTGCCTTTGTAAGCCCACTGCAACAGCCCACTGCCTACAAAAACAGAAAATTGAGTGAAGAAATGGAGCTCCTAGCTTCGTTGGATGGATCCCGTCTCATGGTCGAACCTCCCTACCACCTTCGCAAGACTTGTAAGTGTGCTAGCACTTGAATTTTCACCATGAAAATCCACTCTTGCTTCCTATTGTTCACGGTTTTTGTGATGAAAAATAGTGAGCAGTTTGCCCCATTTGCGTGAGAGAAGAGAGCATTTTGAGAGAGAAAAATGTGTTGTGTTTAATTTAAAATGATTTACCAAAAATCAATTTATATTTATGCCATAATATTTATTAAATTAATAATAAAATTATGACACAGCATGCAATGGCTTAGAGTGTCAAACACTCAATTTCCATGCAATGACATTGAGTGCAATGTACACAATCTACATGCAATGCATTAGAATGACATGTGTCATGTGGGCCCCACACGTTTCCAAATGAAAGTGGGCCCACGTGCACTCACGCGTTAAAATACCGGAGCTTCGTCGCGACGTTAATTCAATCGAATTTAATAAATAATTGCGCCTGGCGAAATTATTATTTACGTCGCTAACGAATTAATTCTAAATTAACTCGTTTGCCCGAATTAAAATCTAATTTTAATTCCGCGTCGAAATCTAATTTCGTCTAATATATCGAATATATTAATTCATCG